>LNAC01000174.1:884390-1151890 GCA_002007465.1 Ailurus styani | reverse complement strand
GTGTCAGAGCAATAAAAATGAATTGGAAACATGAGATATTGCCTGGGAATGTTGAATTTTCAGGTTAATTAGCTTTACTTAAAAAAAAGAAGCAATCTATGACAACCCCGTAGGCTCTTATGGTAGCTTGGGCTTTCTTGAATCTGCACAGTTCCCTCTCTCGGAATATAAAAAGGCACACTCCTCCAATGTACAGCTTTATTTTCTTCCCTTTCGCAGTGTAAGTAGATCACTCTACCATTCTGTTTCCTAGCTGCAGCTGGGCTTGTGAAACGCTGGTTTCTCTCCCAGGTGTTAAATGTGTGGCGCTATCCGTGGTGCTGACTCTGACTCTGCTATTAGAAACTGCTCTCTGCCTACATCCTGCCACAGATAATAGAACAGCAAACTCAGGCAAGTGGCCCTGATATATTCACATACACTACTTGCCCTCACTAGATACCCACAGAAACAGTGCTATTTGCAACCCATATCTAAAACACCTTCTTTTTCTACTTAGCTTGTTAGCTTAATCCAAGCTCAAATGCACTCTTCTCAAAATGCATCAAGAACTCCAGAGGAAACAGGGTGCCTGGGTGGCTCAGTGATTTGAGTGTCTGACTCTTTTTTTTTTAATTTAAGATTTTATTTATTTATTTGACAGAGAGACAGCGAGAGAAAGGAACACAAGCAGGGGTAGTGACAGAGGGAGAAGCAGGTTTCCTGGCTCGATCCCAGGACCCTGGGATCATGACCTGAGCCGAAGGCAGACACTTAACGACTGAGCCAGCCAGGCATCCTGAATGTCCAACTCTTGATCTCAGCTTAGGTGATCTCACAGTTGTCAGTTTAAGCTCCACATTGGAACTACTTAAAAAAAAAAGGGAAGAACTCCAGAGAAAACTGAACAAACTTCATATTCTGCAGAGTTTCATTAGGTCTCAAGTACACTATACAGGCATAATCAAATAACAGTAGGTTATGGCAAGGTCATATGGAAAATTATTTCTTTTTCAAATCACAAGTAAATTCAGTGAGTGACTATTGCTTTAAAGGGAAACAGTAATTTCCAAATTCAGTTTGAAACAGATTTATCTGCCATATGACAAGATGTATTGACATGCAAAAGGTAACAGTGCAAACTGTTTCTAATATAAGTTTGATACTTTCACAGTTTATTGAGTCTCAAAACACGTGAATTCCTCCTTAAAGATGGAAAAATGGCTGCTTCAAGAGAAAAAGTGGCTTTTTGCTCCCTGATATATTATTTCTTTCTCTACAACCTTCAGAGTGGTCTCTGTTTGTTTGTTCTGAGTAATTAAACACATAATAGTTGAAGTTCCATTGTCTGTGTTCATATTAGCAATTTCTGTGGGCTTCACATTTTTCCCCAACCTCATTTAGCTCTAAGATTAGTTCTATTAAGGATTCAGTGTAAGATCATAGGACATTCTATAACCTATGTATTGTAATTGATTGATCTCCACAGAAGATTAAAGGCATCCTGTTTCTAAATTACCCCAGTAATCGTGTTCATGCATTATACATTGGTACAGTGGAGACAAGTACATCAATCTATATTCAGCCAATAATAGAATCAAACCAGAGGATGGTAATCATTGCTGCTTGCTGGCTGGAAAATTACCCCTCCCCTCATCACCATCATCTATAAAAGCACATTTTAGATATTGTGTCTAGATTTTATAAGTTTTTAGTACTTGGGCATTTTTTTGGAAGTTCAAATATTGAACAAAGCACATGAATTCAACATTAAAATCCTATCAAGTGTACAGTTTAACACTCGACATAATCTACTTATGGGCAAAGATCCAGAATAGATTTTGATATATTCTTAAGTCTACTTAATTGTTGGGGCGCCTGGGTGGCTCAATGGGTTAAAGCCTCTGCCTTCAGCTCAGGTCATGATCTCAGGGTCCTGGGATCGAGCCCCATATTGAGCCCCATATCAGGTTGCCTGCTCAGCGGGGAGCCTGCTTCCTCCTCTCTCTGCCTGCCTCTCTGCCTACTTGTAATCTCTTTCTGTCTGTCAAATAAATAAATAAAATAAAAAAAGACTACTTAATTTTTCCTGTTATCTTAAGATTAAGTAGTTTAGTATTTATAGTAGAAACTTTTTAACAATGTTTACCATATAGTAAGTACTCCATAAATTTCATACACTCAAAATTCTGTACACAGATCCACAGAATTAATGAAGCCCTGCTTAAGAACTCTGCATTTGCAATATTTAAGTGTCATACATTAATGCTCGAATCTTTAAGGAAATAGCAGCAACCATTATGAGCTATTTAAGTGGCATTCTTATACTGACAAAGAATAAAAATTTTTGAAATTAAATAAACAATGTAATTTGTTTCATATTCTTGGAATAATGTAGAATACAAATCAATGAAATTAATGGAAGTCTTAATTTGGCAAAATTAGTTTAATGATCTCATGAGCATAATGCAGCATTATAGAGGTTATTTTAATGTGGCCTTCTATGGGGGTCCTGGGTATTATTCTAGTAACTGGGTCACATTTAACCTAAGAAACTCCTGGCTTTACAGTTATAAGTTAGGCAAATTTTGGCTTGTATTATGATACATAGCTCTAAAATATAAGAGGTAGAAATTTTGAGGTCATCCATTAAAACAGTATTTCTGTGCAGCATGGGGTAGTGTACAGGGCAGAAAAAAACTGGTTTGTAACTTGAAATTGCCATTATAGCAGAAACCAATGAAAGTAGTTAAGCTCTCTTATTCATAACTCCTTTCTAAAATCAGTATAACAATCCCTTTCAATTTTTTTTGGTATGTAATAACTAGGAAAATAGATATAAAGTGCATAGTGCAAACTCCAGCAAGTAGTGAACATTTAAATAACAGCTGTCCTATAATATAAGCACTATATTTTTAAATTTTTTATTTTTTTATTTTTTTGCACTATATTTTTTAAATTAGTAAATTAATAATAACAATATTAACATACAGGACTTAAATACTTTAGATTAAGGTGGTGCTAGTGGTGTGTTTTGGGGCATGAAAATTAAGGTAGAGTATGGAGCAGGTAAATCATACTTGTATTCATTAGTCTGAGTGATCTGGACTAATACCAGTGACTATTTCTAATATATTAACATAATCTTGCATAGTTAGAAAACTGAACATTCCTTCAGAAAATTTAGATCCTTTCCTGATAACATAATTTATATGTTAGTTTTAATCCAAATGGTTATTACTTTACCTGAGATACTTTTGTAATAACATACTTCACATTATAGTTTTTATGCAAATGGTTAATATTTGCCTCATCTCATTGACTATAGGTAAATCTTACTATAAGACTAAGATTTTCTTTGTGAGGAATAAGGTGGGTTTTTTTTTTTTTGGCTGTTTTGTTTGTTTTGTTTTGTTTTCTTAGAGAGGAGGGGCAAGGGACAGAGAGAGAGGGAGAGAGAATCCCAAGCAGGCTCCACACCCAGTGCAGAGCCCCACATGGGGCTCAATCTCACAATCCTGTGATCATGACCTGAGACAAAATCAAGAGTCAGATGCTTAACTGACTAAGCTACCTAGAAGCCTCAAAAATAAGATGTCAATAGACACTTCCTTAAAACAAACCACCTATTCTTGCAGAAGATAATCTGTTCATATGTGGATTGTTAATATATTTGTCAGTAATTGATATATGAAAATAATGACTTAATAGTTCTCATAATTTATGAAATCTAAGTTTGTTAAAAACTTATATAGATATTTGGGGCACCTGGGTGGCTCAGTTGGTTAAGCAACTGCCTTCGGCTCAAGCCATGATCTCAGGGTCCTGGAATCAAGCCCCACATCAGGCTCCCTGCTCAGCGGAGAGTCTGTTTTTCCTTCTGCCTCTGTCTCTCTCCCTGTTCATGCTCTCTCTATTTCTCTCTCTCAAATAAATACAATCTTTTAAAAAAATCACATGGACAATCTAGGTGAATATTTGATTAAATGTATTTATAAGGTTGTTTTAGAAGATGATTTCTTTACTCAATTTATAAATAATTTACCACATGGGAGCAAAGTCAGTCAGTTTTTACAAATTACAGCTTTTTTGAAGACTGAGGTAGTGTATGAAATTTATTTTATATCTGTAAACCTTAAAATTGTTTCTTAGTTAACAAATGCACTCTTCATTTTCCAGGTATCTGTTGTATTCATTAAATCTAATCTGACTGGTCTTTGCATATT
Organism: Ailurus styani; assembly: GCA_002007465.1. Lineage (NCBI taxonomy): Eukaryota > Metazoa > Chordata > Mammalia > Carnivora > Ailuridae > Ailurus > Ailurus styani. The sequence continues at coordinate 1,147,685 of LNAC01000174.1, read as the reverse complement.
GTAAAAATACAGTTTTTCCTAGAATTACACTAAATTGCACTGCTTCTTTTCTGGAAGAAATACTCTTTAGTTATTTTTTTAAAAGTCCTTCTATCTTTAGACAGATTTACTGCACTATAAAAGTTCTATAATCTTAAGCAAATGTGTACACCAGGAACCAGCTTTGTCCTAAATAATCTGAAAACTATCATTTGGGCTTCCAGATCTGTTCATAATGGATGGAGTAATGCGGTCAGAATGTAACTTCTTACTTTTAACAACTGTATAATTGGACAAAATATAGAAAGCAATAACGTTTAGACATTGGACAATAAGAAACACAGGAGACTGTTTCCTGAAAGAAGGGCAAAAACAAGCTGAGACCAGTGGTTGCCCCAGCTTACCAGCTAAATAGAATTTCCAGACCAGAGTACTTGGAGTGGGAAACCAAATAGGGCTCAATGGACCAAATTGAGGAGACAAGTTTGAAGTTCAGGGAAATCAAGGCAACTTGAATTTATAAAGCAGAATCATGGAGAAAAAGAAGTTGCTCAGAAAGCGAGGTCCATCCAGCTATCTTCATAGAAGTCACCACAAGACTAATCTAATTTGCACAAGTGTGTGAGGGAACTACCCAAGCCTAGAAGAAAAGACTAAGGAAAGCATTTGGCATAACAATTACCAAAGAATAAAAGGACTGGAAATAATTGTTTATGCCACCATCTAAAAAACCTACTAATGCTTGGTACATTGGTGAGACTCTTCACAAAGTTATTGTACTAAGAGGTTAAATGAAACCTTAAGGAGAGACTGATCTACCAAGCTCAGAAGCAAGTCTAAAAATGATTAGAGAGCTATGTTAATGAGTTTCAGAACAAAGACCAGTATATTTAAAGGAATATAATAAAACCCAGCATATAAGACACAAAATTAATAATGCACAGCATCTAACCAAACACTATCAGGCATATAAAAAAATAAATAAAGGAGAAAAATCAGTCAATAGAAACAACCAGAAAGAATATGGATAATTGAGTTATCAGATAAGGAGATTACACAGTCATACTACCTATGGTAGTATATTTATTACCTAAATAATAAGTAGGTATATTTATTACCTATATAATAAATATACTACCTAAAATCTAGAAAAAACATGAATATGATTAAGAAAGAAATGGAAGATATAAAAAAAGATCCAAATCAAACTCAAGACAAGTATGTAAAATACCTAAAATTTAAAAAAATACAATGGATGACATTAAGAGCAATTCCACACTACCAAAAAGACAAAACAAAACAAAACAAACAAAAACCCTGAAATTGAGGACACAATAATACAAATTCTCCAAAATGAAACATGGTTATCAGAATAATACTATTCTAAAGAAATTTTTACAGAAAGAAGAGGGAAAATTTCCAGATCATGAGAGCAATGATATACCCCAATCACATAAAGAAATTATAAGAGACCTCAGAGCACTCACCCTCATAGAACACAGATGTGAACCTCCCTCACCTAAATTTTAGAAAACGGATTGCAGTTTCTCTAAGGAATTTAAAGTTGGTTTGATATTCAAAAATCAGTGTAATTCACCATATTGACATAAAAAGAAAAAAGTGACCTTGTTAATAGATGTAGAAAAAGAATAATAAATTTAAATTTATCATTTAAAAATACCAAAACCTAAGTTAGGAATACCAGAGAATGTCCTCAACATGATAAAAGGCATCTCGAAAAACCTCTTTCAAATATGATCCTTAATGGTGACAAACTAAATTATTTCCCTCCTAAGATCAGGAACAAGAAAAGATGTTCACTCACAGCTTTTATTCAACTCCACTGAAGATTGTGGTCACTGGGAAAAGGCAGAAAAAATAAACAAAAATTATACACACTGAAAAGGAAGATGTAAAATGATATTTATTCACAGACTAAATAACTGTTCTGGCAGAAAATCCTAATTAACTCACAATAAGCCTTAGAAGTAATAATTGGGTTTATCAAGCTTGTAACATACATGTGGACATGTAAAAATCAGTTGCATGTTTTATATATTACCAATGAATATTTAGAAATTCAAATTAAAGTACAAGACAACTTAAAATAGCCTAGAGGTTATAGGCTACATAGGTGGATATATTTAAAAATATAAATGAATCTTATGCACCAAAAATTACTAAATGTTGTTGAAAAACTTAAAGGAGGCATAAATAAATGGAAAGATAAACAATGTTCATAGATCAAAATACTTAATGTTGTTTAAATGTCAATTCTCCTTATTAGTCTATAGATTCAATATAATCATAATAAAAATTCCAACAGAGTTTTATAGAAATTAACATGTCAATTCTAAAATGTATATGAATCCCACCTCAACTAAAATAGCCAAAACAATTTTAAAAGGCGAAAGATTTATACGATCTGAAGAGAAACCAGAGTATAGCCAAAACAATTTTAAAAGTGAAGAACTAAGTGGGAGGATTTACATTATCTGATTTCAATCCTCACTACAATGCTACATTAATAAAGGCAATATGGTGTTGTGTAAAAATAGATACAGAGATCAATGAAGCCAAAAGCAAAGTTCAGAAATAGACCCAAATGTATATGGTTATTAGATTTTCAACAAATGAGCCTAGATGATTTAATGAAGAAAGAGTAGTCTTTTCAATAATTGGTGCTAAAACAATTAAAATCTATGTGGAATAGAATCAACCCTTATGTCACACTACATACACAAATTAAATCAAAACAGATCCTATACTAAACATGAACTCTAAATCTATAAAAGTTCTAGAAGAAAACAGTAAAAAATCTTAATGATTTTGACTTAGGCAAAGATTCCTTAAATAGAACACGGAAAAAAGCCCACATTATAAAGGAAAAAAATGATAAATTGGAATTCAACAAAATTAATAACATTTGAGAGAATAAAAAGCAAGCCAAAGATTGGGGAAAATTGTAATACATATATCCAATAAAGTACCTCTATCTGGAATGTATAAAGTTTTCTTAAAGTCAGTAATAAGACAAAAATCAATAAAAATCTGTAGTATATTTGAGCAAACACCATGCTAAAGGTGATACAATGATGTCAATAAGCACTTGACAATATGTCCAACATTATTAAGCAAAACCACAATTAGCTTCCACTTTATTCCCAAAATGAAGCTAAAATTTAAAATTTAAAAAGAAATGCTTGACAATGCTGAGTTTTGTTTTCTTTTGTTTAAAGATTTTGTTTTAAAGATTTTAACTTACTTGTCAGAGGGGCAGAGACAGAGAGACAGAATGAGAACAGCAGAGGAGAAGCAGGTCCCCGCTGGGCAGGGAGCCTGATGTGGGACTTATCCCAGGACCCTGGGGTCATGACCTGATCCAAAGGAAGATGCTTAAACAACCGAGCCATTCAGGCATCCTGACAATGCCAAGTTTTGATGAAGGTGTGGGACAGGTGAAACTCTCATACATTGCTGGTAGCAATAAAGCATGGTACAGCCACTATTGAAATTAGTTTCCTACAAAAGTTATGAAGTTTTTAATAAAGATTTTCGCATAAAATTAAGCATATATTTTACCAAATGCCCCAACAGAAATCCAAACAGAGTCTTCTATATAAATGTTCATAGCAGCTTTATTCATAACAGGTTCCAAAGTTCCCAAAACTAGTGAATGGATGAAAGATTTGTGTTTACTCACACAACTGAATACTACTCAGGAATAAAATGGAACAATAGACACTCAACAATATGCATGAACCTCTAAAACATTGAACTAAATGCAAGAAGTCAGTCATAAAATCATACCAACTATGTGATTCCATTTAAATAAAATTCCTTTTAAAAAAGGCAAAACTATACTAATAGAAATACATAAGTGGCTGTCAGAGGGTAGAGAGTGAAGAAAAGGACTGCATATAGAGGGCCTAGGGGGAAATTTGGAGGATGACAGAAGTGTTTTATGTTAGTATTGCAGTGTTTATATTTATCTAGTTGTAAAAATGAAATTGAAAATAGGAAACATTCAAGCCTCACAATCCTAAAATATTATCTTATAAATAAAATATCACATATTGGGTCACCTGGGTGGCTCAGTTGATTAAGCAGCTGTTTGGCTCAGGTCATGACTCCAGGGTCCTGGGATTGAGCCCCACATCAGGCTCCCTGCTCAGCAGAGAGCCTGCTTCTCTCTCTCCCTCTGCCTGCCACTCTGCTTACTTGTGCTCGCTCTCTATCTCTCTGTCAAATAAATAAATAAAATCTTTTAAAAAATCATATATTAACCATACCTAATATAGTATGTAGTGTACTCAATTATTTGCTGAATGATTAGTCTGAAGATCATTGTGTAACAAATTTAGTAAATAATTCAGTGTATATTTGATATATTGTTACTCGTTCATCTGCTGAAAACAATAAATTCCCATTGAAAAGAAATAATGACATGTATAATAGTTACAGACCATTGGTGAACCATTAAATCAACATATATTCTCTTTGATAAAGAAAAAAAAGGACACAGATCTTATTATCACCATTTAATAATGTATTAGGTCAAAGGGACACATTGATCAATGGAACATAATAGAGAGCCCAGAAATAAACTCACACTTATTGTCAATTAATCTATGACAAAGAAGGTAAGAATATACATTGGGAAAAGACAGTCTGTTCAACAAATGGTGCTGGGAAAACTGGATAGCTACATACAAATGAATGAAACTGCACCAATCTCTTACACCACATACAAAAATAAACTCAAAATGGATTAAAGACCTACATATCAGACCTGAAATCATAAAAATCCTAGACAAAACATAGGCAGTAATTTCTTTGACACTGGTCATGGAAATATTTTTCTAGATATGTCTCCTCAGGCAAGGGAAACAAAAACAAAATTAAACTATTGGGACCACACCAAAATAAGAAGCTTTTGCACGGTGAAGGAAATCATCAACAAAACAACAAGGCAACCTACTGAATGGAAGAAGACATTTGCAAGTGATATATCTGACAAGGGGTTAATATCCAAAATATAAAAAGAACTTATAAAACAACCCCCCAAAACCAAATAATCCAATTAAAAATGGGCAGAGGACCCAAACAAACATCTTTCCAAAGAAGACATACAAATGGCCAACAAGCACCTGAAAAGATGTTCAGCACTGCTAATCATCAGGGAAACACAAATCCGAATCACAACGAGATATCACCTCACATCCATCAGAATGGCTAAAACCAAAAAGACAAGATATAGCAAGTGTTAGTGAGTATGTGGAGAACACAAAACCCTTGTGCACTGTTGGTAAAAACACATACTGGTGCAACCACTGTGGAAAACAGTATGGAGGTACCTCAAAAAGTTAAAAATAGAATACAGTATAATTCAGTAATTCCACTCCTGGATATTTACCTAAAGAAAACAAAAACACTACTTTGGAAAAGATATATGATGCTTATGTTTATTGCAGCATTATTTACAATAGCCAAGTTATGGAAACAACTCAAATGTTCATTGATAGGTGAATGGATAAAGAAGGTATGGTATATATATGCAATAGAATATTACTCAGGCATAAAAAGAATGAGGCCATTTGCGGATGGAATGAACCTAGAGGATATAATGCTAAGTGAAATAAGTCAAAGACAGACAAATATCCTATGATTTTACTCATATGTGGAATTTAAGAAACAAAACAAATGAACAAAGAAATAAAGAGACCAACAAACAAAAAACCTAGACGATTAAATATAGAGAACAAATTGGTGGTTGCCTGAGGAAAGGTGCATGTGGGGGAAATTGGTGAGTTAGATAAAGGGGATTAAGAGTACCCTTATCGTGATGAGCACTGAGTAATGTACAAAATTATTTAATCATTATACTGTATGCATGAAACTAAACATAACACTGTATGTTAATTATACTTCAATAAAAATAACGTACTAGGTTATTTATTTTTTTTGAGAGGGACAAAGGGGAAGGGGGAGAGAGAGAGGAGAGAGAGAATCTTAAGCAAGCTCTATGCCTAGCGCAGAGCCTGATGCAGGCCTCAATTTCACAACACTGAGATCATGACCTGAGCAGAAATCAAGAGTTGGATGCTTAACTGACAGAGCCACTCAGGAACCCATAGGTTAAATTATTAATTTACTATAATGATTTAGTTTTATTTCTTTCTTTCTATTTCTTGGGTCCAAACTTTAAGATTTCAGACTTGTACCACTTCATATCTTTTTTTTAATTTAAATTTTAGTTAGTGAACATACAGTGCAATATTGGTTTCAGGAGAATTCAGTGATCCATCACTTACATATAACACCCAGTGCTGATCACAAGTGCCCTCCTTAATACCCATCACCCATCTAGCCATCCCCCAACCACCTTCCTCCAACAACCCTGTTTGTTCTCTCATTAAGAGCCTCTTATGATTTGTTTCCCTTGCCCCGGCAATGAATCACTTCATATCTGGATTATCAAAGCAGTCTCCTACATTTTTCCTGTTTTCAGACTATGTAACTCTAAACCATCCTACTGATTAATATCATATTCTTATTCTTTGAAACACCAAATTTTATTCTGCCTATATTAGAAATTTTAGTATATTTTTATTACTTCTTGGATAAAATATCTAAACTTTATTTATTATGAAAAGGTCTCTATAATTGTCCTCTTCATCTATATATCCTCATGTCCAACCATAACACTATAAATTCACTATCGTATCTAGCCCCATGCCAAACACCTTCCCTTGTTGTTAGTGTTTTATATTCCTCTACCTTCACCTAATTTCTCCACAGGTTACCCATGTTCCACAATCTTTAAAATTCCCGACTAATCATTGTCTTTCTCTGCTCTTCTGAAGCCCATGGTGTATGTACTCTTTTCCACCCACTAGGCCACTTTCTTTGTATTGTTACATAACACTTTGAAACTTATTTAATTCTCATAACTTACAAGGTAAATACTCTTATTTTCACTATTCTATATTCAAGAGAACTAAGGTTCAAAGAAGTTAAGAAACTTAACTGGCACCACACAGCTCGCAAGCAGCAGAGATACAATAATGTTCCTGAAGGTATGCATCATGTTTTATATAATTTAATAACTTCAGCAATTCCTGGTAAAACATTATCATTAAATAAGCACTTAGTTAATATATTTTGAGTTGATTTAGTGGGTTATTAAATCTGTCTTTATTTTGAAGGAGGGATTCCAGTTTGTGTCTAACTGGCTTTACAGTCTGAGTACTTCTGACAGAAAGATGAGGCCGCCCCACAAAAGCCTATTTATGAGGAGGGATTAGAGAACCTCTGGAGAACACATTAAACCTTAGTAGAAAAGCATGAAAAGTTGATTTACTAATAAAAACCAAAATCAAGAGAATGCATAAATGTTTCTGGCTACTATAGGAAGGGCAAGGACCAGGATCTTGTAATAAGGTAATTTAGAACTTTTTTCAAACTCTATTTCTGATAGTAGTGGCATGTTCTCCAAGTTCTTAGATTATCTGTGTCAGAATCCAGAAATTTTAAAATCAACTTTTTTGGGGGGGTAATTGACATAAAATAAAAAGCACAACTTTAAGGGTACAGCTCAAAGAATGTATAAAAAATTCTATTTTGAGTTCTTGAGACAGCTCAAAGAATGTATAAAAAATTCTATTTTGAGTTCTTGAGATGTATTTTATTATACATGTGGATCCACATGTGGTTGTAAGAAACAAAACACAGTGATTGCATACACTTTCACCTAATTGCACTCAGTGGTGTCACGCTGCATAATCATAGTATTATGTATGGTCGGTAGAAAGTATAGTGAATGGAATAGTTAACTCTTGGAGTTTTAAGGGTCCCCAAGACCACCTTCAGTCTATGATTTACTAGGACTTCCAAGACTCCTAAAGTTGTTATTATACTCATTATTATAGCTTATTACAGTGAAAGGATGTACATTAAAATCAGAAAAGGGAAAAGACACGTGGGTGCAAAGTTCAGGAGAGCCAGGCACAAGCTTCCACGTGTCTCGTCCCAGGATAGCCACATGGAGACAGGCTTAATTTTCCCGAAAACAACATGTGACCACTTGTGAAGTGCTGCCAACCAGACAAGTTCATCTGAGACTTGCTGTTCAAGGTTTTTATTGTAGATCAGTCACGAAGACATGTAATGTTCATGTAACTGACCTCAGCTACTCAGTCCCCAGGCCCCTAAGATGTCAGATTAACAGAATGGCCCAAGACCTCAGGCAAACAAAAACATTCTTATCAGGCAAGATATTCCAAGGTTTCGGGTCAGTTCCCGGAGCTGAACCAAGGGCCAGGCATGAAGTCAGGTCTTTCTTAAGAATATGCAGGATTTGAGAAGCCCAAGTAAAGCTCTGGTGCTTGACTAATTCAAGGTCTCTTCAGAACTAACTTTCTTAGGACAATATGATGAGCTATTAAAAGAAAGAACTGGGGCGCCTGGGTGGCTCAGTGGGTTAAAGCCTCTGCTTTCGGCTCAGGTCATGATCTCAGCGTCCTGGGATCGAGGCCCGCATCAAGGCCCGCATCGGGCTCTCTGCTCAGCAGGGAGCCTGCTTCCTCCTCTCCCTGTCTCTCTGCCTGCCTCTCTGCCTACTTGTAATCTCTCTCTCTGTGTCAAACAAATAAATAAAATCTTAAAAAAAAATAAAAGAAAGAACTGAGGTCTGCAGAGAGAAATTCTTAACAGTTGTAGTAAGATCTAACACAGTGTATCATAGTAGGGGGAATGCTCATTGGTGACACTAGATATCTGTAAAGTGGTCTCTGAAAGTAGAAATGGAGGACAGAAGTGGAATATTGTGCATAATCCTCAGTTTTTCAACCCATACTTCTTTCCTCTATATGTCTTTACTAATAAGTTTTACATTTTTCTTTCCTCCTCGTAGACATTCAGTTCCTTGGAGATCATGTATTATTTATTTCGGGATGCCTAATATTGGGCATGCCATCTGGCATGGTAAGTATCCATGTATTTATCTGGATAGTAAGTATCCAATAAATATTTGTTCTAAGAAAGAAGAAAGGAAAGCATGGAGGATAAATACATGAATGTATGGATGGAAAGGAGGCAGGACCCATGAAAGGAAGAAAGAGAAGCAAGGAGAATGGATGGTTGGAATTCAAGCAGGACAGTAAGAAAAAAAGTGAAGAGATGGGAGGATATGGGAATAGGAGGGAGACAAGAAACGATGACAGGAGAGAAGAAAGAGAAGGACGGGATGGAGGAAGACAGGTGGGGACAGATACAAGGAGAAAGGAGGGGTGGAAAGAAAAGAAGGAATAGTGGAAAGAAGGAAAGAGGGAAAGAAAGAGGAAGGAAAGTAATCATGAATTCACCATTACCTTTCTGGAAGATGACCATCCCTACTACTACACAATCCAATAATCATTTAAAACAGCACCACCCAAATTCACACCACCCCATAAAAAAATCTTACTTCCAAGTATCGATAAGATTCTATTTTTAAAGAAACATAGATGTGTTTTATTCAGATTGATATATAGTTATGTCATATGGTTAGTAATATAAAGGTATCTAGAAATAATTTACTACTAATTGCTATCTATTTTAATGACATTATAAAGAAGAATAAGCATGACCATAAGTATACTTATTGACAATATAAAATCAATTCTGCCTTGAAACCACTAAATGAAAATACATATTTGCAATTAAATAGCTGTGCTTGACTATAAATCAAAGATGATCAAAGTTGTAAGTTGTCATTATTATACCAGTAAAATCTAGGGCTTATACATAAAACTTCATGTGCAATAATGTTTGTTTTTAGTGTCCTTTTCTCTTCAACCTTCTCTGCACTGACTTTCAAGGGAACTTCCTGCCCATGGAGTAAGGCAGGTTAAAGAAACAACGACTGTTGATCTCTATCAGGTCAGTTTTACAGCTAAGGAAATCAAGATGGAGAAGAGATATGCTTTAGGTCACAAAATGAGTTCAGTTCAGTTTATTTCCCAGCCTTGTAACTAATACATGAATTCCATGCCCTTACTAACTGCTAAAACAGACTCCCTCTTCCAAATCTGTTAAATTTCTAAATTTGATAACTAATTTGAATGTTTCTTTTTAACCAACACTGCATATGTAAGCCATACTGCATATTCAAGCACATTTTGGTAATGTTTTACAGCACTTTGGATTTTGAAATTCTTTGAGATGTTTTTACCCAATGTGGACACATTTAATCTTTTCAAAGACAAATTTCCATTTCTCTTGCTCTAATTTGTCTTGACTGAATATTCTGTCTCTTGTTGGACAAAATATAATTATGAAACTCTTCATGCTAATATTTTATTTCAAGTCCTCTGCATTAAACTCTTCTGCTGAATACTGTTAATGTATTTTACACAGAAACTTAATCTAAATAACAAAACTATAGTTCCATTAAATTAGTCATTAACATTGTTAATCTTGGATAGAATTAAGTACAGAAATAATTCTCACCTGCTAACTACATTCTTTCTACTATATTTTTAAAGATTTAATTTCTTACTTTTTAAAAATCTAAATTATGATTTCATAGCATATTGCTACACTGCAGAAAATACTGGATCATTTTCCCTGACAGATCATTTTTTACTGTCATCTCTCATTATGCTGTCAACCATAATCTAAAGAATAAATTCAGGGCAAGAAATTTTTCTTTCAATTCTTTTTACTTTTGTTTCATGATATTTTGTCATGCGCCATTATGGGCCAAAATAGGGTTTCTTTTACCTTATTCTGGCAGACACTACATTATGAAACCTGCTAAAAATAAACCTAGGAGAAAAAAAGACATACAGATGGGAATTCTTTGCTCTAAATAATTGTTTTAATAGTCCATGAAAAAAAAAACACCTTGGGCATTATGTTGTTCATGTGTGGCATTTTTTATGTTGAATAAGTTTCCGTAATAAACATTCAGGATAGGTTTACAATCCTTTGCCTTTACAAAAACTTTCTAACATTGGTATTAATATTAAGCAATGTGACATTGGCATTTTCCTGGGTTATCCAATTGGCTTTGGCACTGCAACAGGATTAGTAAGTGATGGAGGAGGCAGTCCCCTGCATGGGGAGATTGAAAGTGTACCTGTTAGAATTTCACTTGACTACACACAACAGAAAACTTTGTATTAATGTGCTTGACTTAGATAGAAGTTTATTAGTCTCAAGCCATAAGAAGTCCTTGTTAGGAAGTCCTGTGTAGAACTGCTCAAGCATATGCCATTAGAGACACAGAGTTGTCCCATCTTATGCTTTACTATTTTTCTCATGTTTGTTTCTTCATGACTGCAACATAGCCTCTAATCAGCATTCCAAGCAAGATGAGTTAGGGGAAAAAGAAAAAACAGACCAAAAAAGGCATAAAAAGACATACCAGCTGAATCTGCCCTCATTTTTTTTAAATTAAAAAATTCTTAATAGTCTCAGAAATCCCTCCTAGCAAACTATCACCTATGACTCTTTGAGCAGAGCTATGTATCATGCTCACCATCAAATGACTAGAAAGATTCTTTAACAGGTTGTGTTAGAATTTTATCCCTCTCTATCAAATGTAAAGGCCCTGAGAAACTATATACATGCTCAAGTTATACAACACCCTCATTCTATACCCTCACGTAATTCCCTCCCCAAAAATTCTGAAAAACACATTTTAGATGTTTTCTTTAGTTTTTTTTAGATTTTTAGATGTTTAGTGACCCAATACATTTCAGAAGCACTTAGATTTCCAATATTTAAATAAAAAAACACAATCGCTAATAGCATAATTTAAAGGATATAAGAGGAAATTATTTGGAGGAAATTTTTTCAAATGCTCACAAATCCTGTTACACAGGATTTAAGGTAACACAACAACAAATCACATTAACAGAACCACAAATACACAGAGAACTACTTTTTACCTAGATTATGATTTCTAAACAGTTTCACCTTCTTTCATTCTGTTATATCAGAGTATCATAATGATTTCCTACTTTTCTCACCAAAACTTAATAAGCCAAGGGTACACCACATGGTGATTCAACTGACATCAGTATTTTACTGTCTTGTCAATTATGTCACGAACTGCTATGATTTGCTAATCAGAAAACTGTAACTTTGGAAATGGAGAATACAGTAGATCTGCAGTACAAATATTTTTACCATCTGTAATTGTACGTAACTCTTTGGTTGTTAAGCTGTGTAGCTTTAAGAGCCATTATTTTAGCAGTGAATAAAAATTCTATTAAAGTTATAAAACATACTTGCCAATTACTACAGTGAGTTGTTGGACAAGATTAACTGGGCAGCATGTCATTGTAATTTTAGTTAAGTTATAATTTTTACAAAGCTATGTGTTTTAACAAATAGTTTTCTCTGTTTGCACCTCTTTGTTTTATATTTTATTTAGTGGAATCATAACTCTCAAAAAGCTCTTAACTATATTACTTGAGAAAGAATAGTTCATAAATATGTAAAAATTATTCATGGAGAAATTCTTGTACTAGGGATATCTGACATGAACCAGTACTTTTCAAAATAAAAATAAAATTTTAATTTAAATTTTAATCAATTTATGATTTACATTTTAATAAGTATTCAAGAAAGACTACATTAAAAATAATGATTTTAAAATATACTCTACATGCGAATACATATCCTACTATCTTTACAGTTTACTAATACACATTTAAGTGAAAGGAGAAACAAATACACTGATTATTTAGCTTAGTATAAATCTTATGATTAAGAATCTAAGTTACCTTTATGCTTTTGAGAACTTAAAGAGAAAAGACAAATATGACCTGTTACATGTTTACTGTTTGATAGATAATTCAGTATTTGAAGATAAATAAATATTAACTGGATGTAAATTCTAAAAGCAATGTATAATGTGGTTATTTTTCATGAAACACATACAAATGTTTATAGAAACACAAAATAGAGGGAAATTCTGGTCTGAAGATGGAGAAATAAGTTCTTAAAGGATTAACAGAATTTTTGATGAACAGAGAAGAGGAAAGGTTTTGTGACTGATTAAATAGCTAACATTTCATGTTTCATAAGATTTTTTATCTATTACATTTAATTGTTTAAAACTACTGATCTTTGTCTAAAGATCAATAAAACTATTGATCAATATAAAGATCAATATAAATTAAAGATCAATGTAAAACTATCAAAATAACTATTGATCATTGTTTAAAACAATGATCTGCTTTCACAAAGAAGCAAGTGAATATAATTATTCTGGCTGTGAATAATATAAATATTTTCAGATGCGATGGGAAGAAAGTGGTCTTGGAAATTTTCCTCATAATGTCTTCCTAATGGACAAAACCAAACAGATTTATTTGTCCAAGCAAAAAACCTGGGTGACCAAAGTCCCCATACTTTCAAATATCTGTCTTTCTGTTACGTCTTTTTCTCTTTCTGAAATGTTATCTTCTTCTATATTAGACAAAAACAAATAAAACTCCCTTCTGCAGGGATCAGCTCAAATATTTACCTCCCCTGAAGGATCTCTTGTTTATGTATAGTTAATATTTTCTTAAGTTTCAACGTATAGGGACCTCAGAATTACATTTTGTCTTGAGTTTAGTTAGCTTCTCCCCACCCATGTTTTCCTCTAAAGCTAGATTAGAAACTTAAGGACATTTTCTATACTCTATATATCTTTTTCTCCCCAAAGTTCCTAACGTAGTGCTTTCTATGTAGTTGCTATATAATAATAATAATTAGGTTGACTGCCTGAAAATAATTGATAATGAATACCCGTGACTAGGATCCTGTCCATGAAGATTCATTATAGGTCCTTAAGTGTCTTTTTAACTGTTGGACATTTTGATTAATAAATATCTAATGACCTTGAATATCTTGATAAAGAGGGCTTTCTCTTGGGCGCCTGGGTGGCTCAGTGGGTTAAAGCCTCTGCCTTTGGCTCAGGTCATGATCTCAGGGTCCTGGGATTGAGGCCTGCATCCGGCTCCCTGCTCAGCAGGAGGCCTGCTTCCTCCTTTCTCTGCCTGCCTCTCTGCCTACTTGTAATCTCTCTCTCTCTCTGTCAAATAAAATAAATAAAATATTAAAAAAAAGAGGTTTTCTCTTTAATTTTAATGCTGAATATAGTCCCTTTTAGTTGTTCCATGACAGATGTTAATCAGGCTTAACAAAAGGAGCTAACATATAAGAACACCAAAAATTAATGTTTTTGAATGGTAACCAAGTTACTGCAATTCTCTTATTTAACATTTGAAAAATTTCATACATCCTATTGGAAAACCATTGGTCTGTCATGGAACAACCAAAAGGGACTATGTTCAGTATTAAAATTAAAGAATTTCATGCCTAATTTTCATGCATAAATATCTTCATCAAAGAAGTAATGCATGAGGCCAAGCTAAGCTGAAGCTTGGCTGGAGTTTAGTCGAAAGCTGTAGTACTGTGCATCTGCGGAATTTATTTGTATCAAAGTAGACTCATACCACTTGAGCTTTTGGGTTGAGGGGTCTAATTTACATATCAAATCTGTACATGTTCATTTATTATTAAGCAACACAATGGGGAACTTATACAAACAATTAATGACATTTAAAAACACAATTTACTGCAATTTTTAGCATTATTTTTTAAAAAGTCCACATATTAACTTTTAAAGAGATTCCTCTATTTTGTCTCATAACTGACCTTTTATAAATCACTAAACTATTTAGAGAAAGTTTTTATTATGAGATTTGGAATCTGTTTGAGCACATCGCTGTCATATAACAAAGTATTTATAGCTTTATCATATGTTCTTGCTACATGACATGTGCAATCTCTATGAAGCAGGTTTTGTTCTTTTCTTTCTGTTGTTTTTATTACTATCCTCAGGACTTAAAGAATGAGTGCTTATTCCATGGTAAGTAATTAACATTTATTTAATTAACACAATCACATAGCTCCTTTTTCTTGTATTACATTAGATATAATTAATGAGTATTTATAAATGTATATTTTTACACTATTCCTATAGTCCTGCCAGGACCTCTGAAGGGTTTGAATGATACTAAGCCCTTATTCTGTTGCCTCTACTAATCCATTCTCCAATATTTTCCACACTGTTCTTTTTCCCAGGAGGCAGAACCATATGAACTATGTTAACAGGACTCGTTTGCCTTATGATTTTAATTGGGCGTGTCAATGAAAGCACCAACCAGAGTAAGACCACGGTATTTCTTTCTTTCCCAGGTCCCAGGAAGGACTATCTTCCCTCTGAACCAATGGTCACTGTTCTTCTCAAGGCAGCTGATTATAATTTACTATTTCTCCTCCTGAGTTCTGGTATCTAGTCCTTCCCTCTTATGCCTTCTTGACTAGGGATGGTATTAACTTACTGCTACTATATCCGGGTTATTCCACAATCCCTTGCACCTCATCTCACCCTCATCTTTACAAACAGTCCCTTTGTAAATTAGACCCTCCTCAATCTATCTTACTTTGTGTGTGCCATTGCCATCTGTTTCTACTTGGGACTTTGATATTGCTTGAAACTTTTTTGGGAAGACAAGCTTAGCATATTAGTCAGTAAGGCATAAGACAAAATATATGAATGTATTAGATTATGTGATATAGATTATTAATATTATTGAAAATTTGAGAAGGGGATATTTGGTTAGGACTAAAGCGGCTAGAAAAAGCCTTTTTGGAAGAGGATAGGCTTGAATTATGCTTGAAGAACGGATAAAAGTTGGACAGGGGAAACTGTCAAAGCCCCATGCAAAAGGACCAACAGGAGCAAAGGTACAAGAAGGGATACAAGTATACAATTACTTTTCATGGGACAATGAGGAAATTCACTAGGCTAAAAGAAAAACATTGGCAGGACTGATTTCCTTCCTTAAACTTTAGAGAAGTATCTACTTTCTTGTCTTTTCCAGCTTTGTGAGGCTACCTGCATGCCTTGGCTCATGGTCTCATTCCTCTATCTTCAAAGCCATCACAGGCAGGCAGATTCCTTCTCACGCTGCCATCTCCCTGCTTCTCTTTCTTCTGTGACCTCTTTCCCATTTAAGGATCTGAATGATGACACTGGGCCCACTTGGATTATCTGGGATAATCTCTCCATCTCAAGGTCAGGTGAGAGCAAGTTTATTTTTATTTATAATCTTAATTCCTGTTTGCTGTATGTGTATTAATTTTCTAGAGCTGCTCTAATAAATTACCACAAACAGGGGGCTGAAGTTTATTTTCTTATAGTTTTGGAATCCAAACCACCAAAATCAAGGTGTCCATAGAGTTGAGTCTTTCTAGAACCTCTGAGGGAAAAATCATTCTGTATCTTCCTCCTAGCTTCTGGTGGCTACTGGCCATCCTTGGTATTTGGCTTATAGATACATTACTACAATCTGCCTTTATCTTTACATCACCTTCCTCTCTGTATTAGTGTGTGCCCTTTTCTGTTTCTCATAAGAACACTTTCATTGGATTTATAGTCCACCCTAAACAATTGTTATCTCATTTTGATCCTTACCTTAATTATTATATGCAATGATTTTATTTCCAGGCAAAATCATATTTTGAGGTTCCTGGTGGACATGAATTTTTTAGGGGACACTACGCAACTGACTATACCACATTACCTAGCATATTCACAGTTTCTGAAGATTGGGATGTGGATATCTTTGGGGGTTCATTATTCTGCCATACATGCTCACCACCTCTCTCCTTTTAGAGACCATACAGTGAGCCAAGGGACAGGTTTAGGTGCAAGAGTGGGATATATGGCATCAGGACTAGTTTGCCTGGCCTTGTGGTTCATATTCTTTGCCCTTCTTCTATCTGACTCAAAATGAACAACTTTCATCTCATGGTGAATTGATGCAGATTCCACCTGATGTTATGACTTGGTGGGTCTGATGGAACTCAGATCAAGATGAGCTACATGGTTGCTTAATAGCCCCCAGCCAGGCTTCTGATCCATCCTTACCAGGGCTCAATATCATACCAGGGGATGTTTTACAATTGGTATACAATATTCTGCCTTCTCTAGAACCCCAGGAGTATGTGCTGGAATTCTACTGGACATTGTTATAAAGTCTACACAGTACCTTTTCTCATCACAGGTACTTCTTTCATTAGACAGTCTGCTGGGTCATGTGTCCCAAGTAGCAAAATTTCATGTGTTGTATCACAGCCTCCAAGGATTTGTCTCTTTTTATTTATTTGGTCTGATTAATTGATGTCATTAATATGGTGAAATGTGGAATTCATGTGAAATGTGCAAGTCCCTTTGCACTTTGGGGTCCCTTTGGACTCTATTATGATGGAGATTGATGAAATGAACATAGCCCTGTGCAAGATAATAAGTATTTACTCTATCCATCTCATGTGAATATGAACTATTTCTGGTTCCCCTTCCCATAGACATGAAAAAAGCACGCATTTGTTAGGTCATTGGCTATATACCTGAGACTATGTTAATGTAGTCTAGCTAATCTATTATCTGGTTAAGCTACTACATGAAGTGCCACAGTTATAAATAGGCTATTAATTGCTCAAGTTTGAGGTAATCTACTATATCATCCTAGATACATCTGACCCATGTAGGAGTCAGACTGGAAAATTAAATGGGTGTACAATGAGGGTATTACTCTCCAATCCTTTAAAAGTGATCTTTAAAAGTGATAATAATCTCTGTCATTAACTCTGGGAGGAGTATCGTTTTTATTTATTACTATGGCAGAGGAAGGTGTCGACAGTTTCAGCAGCTGCCACTTTGAATTCCCCACTTATGATAGCCCTTCCCCAACAGGCCAAGGAACCAGTACTATGGCTCTGCCAACTACCATTTGTTGTGCCTTACAACTATATATTGAGGAGCACAGAGATGATCACCAGTTCAGTCTGTGGATCCAGCTGACCCACTATGAGCTGGGGCTGGGTCAGGACACTGTTTATTACCTGCCCCCACGTAGATCTCTGACCTGATCAGCAGGCCATGATGATGCTTCAGGCTCACTGGTATCAATATCAACTTCAAACCTGTGTCCAAAAGTTCTTAAAATATTTGGACATGCTTTTTTTGCCAGTGGATGGTAACCTGAAAAAATTCATATATGTTGCCCTGAGAAAGGACTCAGAAAATCATTACCGCATACATTTTCCATGGTGTAACTGTGGTCTGCCTCCCGAGAATCCAGCTTTTCCTCCAGTCAGTGGATTTGGGGTCTAAGAACTAGCTCAGATGAAAAACTGGGTAAGAAATTGTGATTTCTTACTGAAGTGATAGGGCTTTTCTCAGGCTCCTGGACATTTATCCTTGCATGAATTAAGGAATATTCTTTTTTTAAAGATCTATTTGAGAGAGCGAGCGTGTTCACACTCGAGGGAGAAGGAGAGAGAGAATCTCAAGCAGACTCCCTGAGCACAGAGCTGGATGAAGAATTCCATCTCACAGGCCTGAGATCATGACCTGAGCTAAAATCAAGAGTTGGAGGCTTAACTGACTGAGCCACCTAGGTGCCCTGAATTAAATAATATTACTATTTGCTGCCCATCTATTAATCATCTCCATAGTTCCCTGCATGTCAGGGTCTTTATCACACCAACCTTCGTTGGATGCCCCTAAAGACATGTACAAGAATATTCATAAGAGTCTTATTTATCATATCCTCAAACTGAATGCAATCAAATTTTTCTGAAGGGTAATATAAACTGCAGTATATTAGCACAATGAAATAATGTGTAGCATAAATTTAGTGAACTACAACTATAAGAAATTATATGAATGAATCTCACAAGCATAGCATGGATTGAAAGAGGACAGACCCGAAAGAGTTTCCTTTATATAAAATTTATGTACATTTTATATAAAATCGATATACATACATATTTTATAAATCAGACATAACTAATTCTAGTGTTTATAGATACATGCTTAATTAATAAATCTATAAATAAAAGTTAGTAAATATTTACCATAAAGTCAGGGTGTTGATTACCCTTTGCAGGAAAGAAGAGTGGGATCGAGAAGTAACTGGAGGGTACTCTAGGTGCTGACAATACTCTATCTTCTTGACCTGTAAAGATGTTAACATGTCTGTTTCCTTGTTACAACAACCTTGTTAATGTATTTTGTGTGAGAGTTTCCCCCCCGAAAGTTAAAAATGTATTTACAACCAAGTTAAAGGAATACACTTTTGACCTTTTCAAATAAAAATGTTTTATGTTCAATTTTCAAATTCCATTTTCTATCATTAAAGCTGAGCCACTTTAAAACCTGTTTGACATCAGCAATTGGGTATATATAATGTTTTCTTTTAAATCCTAGCTCACAATATCCACTTAGGACAAGGAATAATATGCTTTTTGTATATTCTAAAACCAACCTAAACGCATAAAAATTGGATTGTTATAAGCTATAATTTTTTAGCAAGTTGAGTTTTGAAGGAGATGGAGCAATGGTGTGATGAATTATTTTTCCACAGAAAATGGATATTAAAAAATTTTGAGTGGTTTAAAAAAACAGAATATCACTCCCTCTTTTTGTATTGCTTTATTTCATCTTGTAATTTGTTATAAGACAGTTTCCAAGGTGCACAAAGAGGTAATTTTTTTTCCTTTGTTTTCCTAACTGCCCTTTAGTTTAGTCTGACAAAAAACAGCAGTAGTAGTGACAAAGGTCAATACTAGAAGTAAGAAAAGCAATGGGTTGGGAGTCAAAACAATTGTGGCTAAAGATGCAGAGGAATCCATTCTGACCCTAAACCATTCTGATCATCTCTTTTCAACTGTTACTCTAAGGGTTCATACATAGTTTTTAAAAAATTAAATAGTAAATCCCTTCCCTATTTTAGAATGGGCAATGATTGACAGGGAGAGAAGAATATCAGAAGAGAAGAATATGATGACAGCATAATCTTATAATTACTTTGATTAGCACTCTGGCAACCTGGAGAGTTAACATTTGCTCACTCCTTTCAGGTGCCAGGCTCTTGATCTCTGACAACTGTAACAAACAGTAGGAAAACTACCTGTTCTGACTGTTGTGTAAAGCAGTGGCTTTCAAACTTTGCTATGGATTTTAACCAACTGGAGAGCTTTAAAGTCATTCCAATGTTTAGGCTGAATCCAAGAATCAAGTCAGATTCTCTAAAAGTGGTACCCAGGCATCTCTAAGTTTTAAAATACGATTGCTAATGCCAGATGTCAGAGCTAGCGTTACAGGAAATGACTGTACTTGAATTTAAAAGACTAAATATCATAACATTTTGGTGCCCCAAACAATTTTGAAAATATTAATTTGTGTATTTAATATTATACTTATCTATAACACAAAAGAAAAGTTAAGTCATATATGTAAGTTTCACTCAGCCAGGTATCCTAGCCACCCAAAAAAGACACTGTAAAGACCATTAGAATAATTTACCTGGATCATAGGAATTCTAAATAAAAGATATTCTCAGACCTAATAATAATTGCAATGGTTATAATCACCCTCACGGTTGATTATAGCAATATATCTATCATACAGGCAGCATGTTAGGTGCTTTGTATACATTATCTCTAACCTGAAACATAAGATATATATATATATTATTGCCATATTACGAAAAAACACCTTGACTTTTTTTTTTAACTTTAAAGAGAGCTATGTATAAACCAATATTGAAATAGTACAGATTAACATCAAATAAACTTTGGGAGGATTTCTTAGCCCATTAGAATGGGCTATTTGTTAACTACAAGTACACTGTATTCCATGTGGTAGGAAACCTGAAATAAGAGTGACGGCAGGCGCCTGGGTGGCTCAGTGGGTTAAGCTTCTGCCTTTGGCTCAGGTCATGATCTCAGGGCCCTGGGATCGAGTCCTGCATAGGGCTCTCTGCTCAGCAGGGAGCTTGCTTCACACCCCCACCGCCTGCCTCTCTGCCTACTTGTGATCTATCTCTCTCTCTGTCAAATAAAGAAACCTTTAAAAAAAAAGTGATGTCAACAAGATAAAATCTTATTTTTCTCTTCCGAATTGAAGCTCTAAGGGAGGCAGTCCTGAATTGATATGGCAGCTGCTCTGTTTCAGGGACCCAGACTTCTGATTTGTTTTTTCCTCTATTTTTAGTGAATTGCCTCAGGATGGCTGCCAGAGACCCAACCATTACATTAAAATTCCAGGCAGCAGAAAGCAAAAAAGAAATAATAAGAGTAAGTTCTTTCTTTAATGGCACTTTCTGAAAGTCTCACATAGCACTCCCATTCAGATCACATTGGCCGACATCTGCATCTATTTACATATTCTGATTGGCCATGCTCAGCTAGGGATGAAGTTTTCTATCTGCATGGTAGTGTGCCCAAATAAATATCAGCGTTCTTCCTATTGAGGCAGAATAGCCAAAGGGATACTGGGAAACAGCTAACACTTTTTGTCACACACTGAAAGAAGAAAATCTTTAGAGCTAGATGTACGGAAGTTAACAAGACAAAAATGTGCATTATTTTCTGAGAGGCATTTGTTCTGTTGAAACATTTGCTATAGTGTGCTACTATGTTTATTTATTTTTATGAGACTAGACATGAAAAATAGCCTAGGACAGTGGTTCGCAGTGAGGGAGATTCTGTCATTCTGCTCCCACCCCTTCCCTCACCCCCCACCTCCAACTCTCTCCCCTTCCCCAATATTTAACAATGTCTGCAGTCATTTTTGGCTGTTACAACTATGGGGCTGCAACTGGCATTTAGTGTATAGAACCTTGGGATACCAATAAATATCTTACAAGGCACAGGACTATCCCTAAAACAAAGAATTATCCAGCACAAAACATCAGTATGTGGGGAAAGACCCAGATATTTCTTTTTCCTTTTTTTTTTCATTTTGTCAAGATAAAGCCAATATCCAAAATGTAAACAACTACATCAAAAACAGAAGCACTTTAAAAAAAAAAAACAGAAGCACCAGCAATAACAAAATACTTTTGATAGTTGTGTTAAAGAAAATACACAACTTGAAATAAAAATAAATCTACTACTATACAAATACTAAGATATCACAAATTCAAAGCCTTACAAGGACCAAAGGCATCATGCAAATTGGGGAAACTGGCTGAGTATAAGATGGCAGATGACACTGACATTTAGCCTTTATGCTATAGAAACCATAGGAGAGGACAGGGTCTATCCTTAGCTCTTGGAACTGAAGATCATGAGTCCTATCTAAAGGGAGCAGCCTTTGTTCATTTCTTGCCCATTGTTGCTGCATTAGAGTCTGCATGAGTGCTGCATAACAAAATACCATAAACTGGGAGGCTTAAGACAATAAACAATTCTTGTCTCACAATTCTAAAGGTTAGGAGTTCTAAATATAAATGTTGGCAAAGTTGTGTGCTTCTTGAAGCCTTATGGGAGGATACTTCCTTGCCCCTTCAGAGACAGCTATCCTAAGTGTTCCTTAGCTGTAGATGCATCACTCTAATCTCTGCCACAATGGGATTCTCCCTATGTCAGTGTATATTCATACAGTGTTCTGTGTCTCTGTCCAAAGTTCCCTCTTCCTAAAAGGACACCAGTCATTAAATTGAGGCCCACCTTGATCCAATTTTACCTCATTTTACCTTGATTACCTCTGCAAAATCTCTGCTTCTAAACAAGGTTGTATTCATAAGTACCAGCAGTTAGGACTTCAATGCATCTTTTAGGGGGAATCAATTCAATTCACAATAGTTACCTTGAACTTGGGCTTTAGGTTTGTTGGAACTTCCTTTTCAAGAAAAGCTGGAAGTTAAACTTTTATGTTAAATCCTCAAATTGTTATAATTTGGCTTTTGAAAAACACTTCTGTGGACGGGATACAGCTTTTGTCTTTATCACCTTGCTACTTCTGTGTTGGTGGAAGACAGTGTGGAGAGGTGAAGTATGCCTTTATTTTTTCCAGGGGCTGGTGCCATAGAGAACTAAGAAAGGTGATGGCAGAATAAGAAGTTTGGAGATGGAAAGGAAATATGCAATTGCCAAGATATCTCAGAGGAAGGATTGTATGACTGATTAAAAAGGGGGGAAAAAAGAATCAAGAGTCAAAAATAGCTGTTCTGCTATAAACACCAAAAGAATATCAACATATAGAATATGCATAAGGATCTTCTAGGCAAAAGTTCCAGTAAGTTTTCACAAAGAGTATGTAAATTTGCATCCAAGGACTCATCTGCATAGATAGAGGATTCTATTAATCTTTGAAAGTAATGAAGTCATTCATAGATTAGACTTTGGGGATATAATATTTGCTGAATATTTAGTAGACATCTTAGCTTTGTTGATATGTATGATAAAGGAGTATACAATTTCACTTCCAACAGATATATTTTTAGAAATCATACACCATATTTTTTTCTATTTCTGAAATATTTGAGCTTTCAAAGCTTCCACATTCAGAATTGGCAGAAAAATTTATACTTGTATTTTCAAAATCCATATGTCCACCCCTGAAGCCAAGTGTGGAATTAACTCCACCTGAATCACAAAAACTAAGAGTAGAAGAGGTTGGTTCCTAAGAAGTCTACTACAAGAAGGATGGATGAACAGATGGATGAATTCTGGGTTAGCACCAGAACTCCTCTCTTCCTAACTTCCCCTCTTCCTTTCTTAATTCCCTACATTTTTCTAAGTACTGAGTGACTAATGTCAAGCTCTATTCTAAATAGGAGGAATATGTCCATAAAAATAAAACCAGTCCATTGCTAGAAAAAGAAGAGTCTAGTGACAGGATACAGACCAGTGTAAAACAGTGTAAGTAGCTATAAAGCCAAGCACAGAGTGCAAGGAAAGCAATGAAGAGGGAAATTAGGCTGTCTGCATATGGTGCCTGGGATGATTTTTCAGGGAGGTAAATATGTCATGAAACATGGATAGGAAAAAGTGGAATAAAGGCTTTAATAGAAGATAGGCTAATATATTTAAGGTATGATGAAGAAGATGCAGCAGTCAGGTAACTTGCAAACAATCTGGTATGGCTTCATGTCTGTGGGTGAGTGCTGGGTGAGGGTGAGAAGCAGTTACCAAGACACAAGCAAGACATGGTAAGAAGTTTCAGTTTTATCCCAACGACCACTGCAAAATTTTAATAAGGCAAGGGAGAATAAATGAATGTTGTTACAAAACTATAAGAGAAGCAACAAGAAGAAAAAAGGATTGAAAGTTCAGTAAGCCAGTGGGAAGATACTCATCAGGAGTGTTTGTAAGTAATAGAGACAAAAAATGAGATTGTCCTGCACTAAGATCACAACAGTGCAGAGAAGAAAAGGGATGGGCTTGAAGCAGTAAGAAGAGGAAGCCAGAGGTCAAAAGAAAACTAGGAAAGGATATTAATGAGGCAGTCGATATGGCTAGAGTTTAAAAAAGAAAAAACAGTAAAATATTTCTAGAGCAGAAAGTTAGAGTGGGATGACTAAAACCTGTGCATTGAATTGGGGATGTCCCAGGTTAGTGGGATGCAGTGGAACGTTGCAGTGAACTGAAGCACTGATGGGAAGTGAGCAAGTGAGATTTTCAAAACCATAATAGTGAAGGTGAAGAAAAAGATTATACAATAGCAGAACAGGGGCTTGAGGTGACCCGATAACATTTTTTTTAAGATGAAAGGAAATTTACCATGTAAATATACATAGGGAAAAGAGGCAATGTACTGGGAGAGGTTAAAGAACAATAAGCTAAATAAATAGGAACAATCAAGAGATTCAGTCTTGATTTTAAGCACCTTCCTAATTTATACACTTCCTATTGCTCCTCTCCTTATTGCGCTGTAAAAGGCAGCCTTATAGTTAACAAACAAATGTCCTGAGTCATTTCAGTGCTATTGAGAAAAGCTGTTGCTTCCCATTCTTTATCCACAGCACCAACTTTGGGTTCAGAAAGGAGATATTTGTGATCAGACTTCCAACTCGCATGGTTTTGTCTTTTTTTCTTTCCTTTCTTAAAAAACANAGGCAATGTACTGGGAGAGGTTAAAGAACAATAAGCTAAATAAATAGGAACAATCAAGAGATTCAGTCTTGATTTTAAGCACCTTCCTAATTTATACACTTCCTATTGCTCCTCTCCTTATTGCGCTGTAAAAGGCAGCCTTATAGTTAACAAACAAATGTCCTGAGTCATTTCAGTGCTATTGAGAAAAGCTGTTGCTTCCCATTCTTTATCCACAGCACCAACTTTGGGTTCAGAAAGGAGATATTTGTGATCAGACTTCCAACTTGCATGGTTTTGTCTTTTTTTCTTTCCTTTCTTAAAAAACAGTCTCCTGCTGCACTCCAGAATGGGGAAAAATGGTCCTCTGAAACTGAACCTAGGGTCAGCCCCCTGTTCCTAAGGTAACTGAAAAGATGTTAACATAATATGTGAAGATGTCATTACTGGCATAAAGCCATATTTTAACAGTAGAATCAGCCACCTATAATTTAGTAGTAGACTAGGTCACAAGTATCCTTTCTCCTAATAGTCACTAAAGCAAAGGCAAACGTAAATAACACCGGGGAGCTGGATCTACATATGGTGCAGGATTCGACTTTTCTTTAATTTCTTTATGGGAAATGTAATTTGATAGCAACTGGCTCTAGGAAGGTGCAGATGGGGAGTGTCAGCCAGATCTTATTACCTGCAAAGACCAAGTCCAGCTTGCCTTCAACAGCTGTAATTGGCCTCCTCTGCCTTTTTGGAGCTGGGCTAAAAACATTAACTCAGGGTCCTTGGTGTTTCTGCAGGAAGGATGGAATGGTTTATTTTTCACTTATTACTTGTGACAGGAAACTCAGAGGAAGAGCTGGCCTGAGTTCAAGAGAGACAGCAATTCTGGATGAAAGCCTCACCTCCCAGGAGAACAAACAGCCATAAAGGTGCGCATAATTCAAAAATCATTTTGTAGTTATGTCAAATGTTTGGCAGGAGTCAAATGATAAAATTCTTTTAATTGGTCAGTTAAATGTCCACACCAGCTGCAATTATTTCAAATGGTTCCATGAATATAGAGTAATTCTGTGAACACATGGCACTCCCAAAGCCTGCTCTCCCCCAAAGTCTTCTTTCCTGGCATGGGGACTTAATTAAAATTGAATGTGCTGGCCAGTTCATTGCGTTGAGGCTTATGACCAGTCCTTGCTATCAGATCTGAGAGTTCTGACAACTTTTCAATGGTGACGCTGGCTGCTCAAATAAGGTCTGTACAAATAAGAATGGTTGAGATTATTTTTCTCCTTCCACTCACCTTTCTAAGTAAAGCCCTGAAAGAGTCATTTTTATGCATACATAAAAGGTTGAGTTTCATTTTCAGGCTCCTTCCCAACCCAGGTTCTAGGGAAGAAGACATGAAAAGGAGCGGTTCATGACGGGGAGATTATTCTCTTTCCATTTGTGTCTGGTTGGAGACAATCTCTCTCTGGTAGCTCTCGACAGGACACAAAATTCGGCACTTAAATCCCAAATGTTAGTGCACCTTTCTGTGGAGAAGCATTTGTATTCTTACATCAGAGACTTTACTACAACTTTTTCTTTCCCAAAGTCAAAAGCTCTCATTGCCCTGAGTCTTTCCTGTAATTGTATATATACACTTTAAAGTATAAAACCTCACCACCAAGTGATGACTTTGCTTATTTTAATTTTCTGGAATCAGTTTAATGTTTAATTCCATTAATATCTGCTTAATATTTAATGAAGGACTCAGTACGGTACATGGCACTTTTATAAACCTCCCATCCTGGCGAATACACAAATTTGGATCACATCACAAGAATAAATAGATCCCAGCAGAAGACACAAAACAGATTTGTCATTTATCTAAATAAGGCCTTCTTCCATCAGGATGCCATCATCTAGTAATCTAGCACCAGTAACAGGTCTGGAAATGAAAGGTGTAAGCCCGTGAAAGAAAAAGAAGCCTACAATGATGAATCCTTTGGTAACTGAGATTGGCATTCAGTTTGGTTCACTTCAATTAAATAAAGTTATTCAATATCTATTACATGTTAGGTGGGAAGTGTGCAAGGAACAGTGGATATAAATGTTAGCAGGTATGTCCAACTGAGAAATGTGCCGAATACACCTCTTTGAAAGGCTAATTAACCTATTGAAACCCAAATTTGTATTGTTAGCCAGCCAACAACCTTCCAAAGCGTTAGAATTATGAGGTCCAAGCAAAGAATGCTGCACATGTACCAACTTGAAATTCCTTTGTACAGCTGCCCTAAAATTCCTGTCTGAAGAGCTGCTAAAGACAGATGGGAACATACACTGAGAGTCATAAGGACATCAGTATTCACAGCTACATTCTAGGCATAAGAGAGAATATTCTAGGAATGAACTCCTCAAGGGCATGGGTCATGGGCAAGGGCATGTCCATTTATCTGTAGTATTTCTAAATTCCAATACATAATAGGCACACAACACACATTTGGTGAATAAATTAATGTTTAAAAAATAACTGGATAAATTTGTAGATTTTTATAATAGAAGTCAATTGTAAGTTCCTGAAATCAGATAATCCTTTTTTCCCTCCTTTCTAATCCCTATACTTTAACAAGTTACTTAACCTCTCTAAAGCAACAATTTTCCCCTTTTGTAATTAGGAATAAAACCATACCAACACCACAGTGTTATGAGGACTAATGGGAGAATGTGAGTTAAGTGCCCAGCATGTATAGACTGTATTAGTGTTAATTACTGTTGATGTTTGTCACTCTTTGTTAGCCATTGCTGTACCATGTTGTCATCCAGAAGATGTTTTAAAAATACCTAGGTTCCACCTCCAGATTGGATTTAATTACTTTAGAGTGAGGCACAAGTATCCCTTGCTTTTAAAAGCTTCCTAAGTGATCCAGGTGATATAACGTGAAGCCAGAGGAGAAAATCACAGTTGTAGGAGAAATACACACCACACTTACACTCCCACCCCACAGATTTTCATCTTAAAAAAATCGACCACTCATTAAAGTCAGACAACCGTTTTATGAGTTAATTTTTACTTGTACATCCCTTCATCCTCCATGTATTTCTGGACTGAGTACAATTAGGTATCCTTTACTCTCACAAATTTGTTCACTTCTTGTTCAAGTTTTTTGTTCGCTGCAACTAGACTATAGAAATCATTATTCAATCTTCTGGTAGTTTATTTTTCTCTAAAAATCAATATTGAGTAAGAACTGAGTACTCCTGTCTCTGTATTATGGAATCAGAGAAGAATCATAGTTCAACAATTTAACATTTGATGACTCATGCTCCTAAAGACTGGATCTTTTCTTTCTTTTCACTTTTCTATCAGCCTGGAGATATATTATATTCTCTTTTTAGTAAGGCAATTTCCTTGTCTAACTTGTAGACCATCTATTATAATGCTTGAATTTCTGTGACACTTAAAACCATGATCTGAGTGTGCAGTTTTATTTTATTATGCTTCTCATGCCTGAGACTATGGTAGGCCTTTCACTGTATGCCATAACCACAGCTATTTGTAAATTACCATCTTTTGAACATTAAACTTAAATGCACACATGGAACTTACTTTGTAAAGGAAATGCTCAGTGATTTATTTTATAAAGAAAATAGTTCTCTCCAAATTTGTAATTTCTACATTATGTATTTGCTTCAAGATAATTATATCTGTTTATGAAAGTTAAATATACTGAGGGGCTCTTGGCTGGCTCAGTTGGTAGAACATGTGACTCTTGATTTCAGGGTCATGAGTTCGAGCCCCATATTGGGTATACCAATTGCTTAAAAAATAAAATCTTAAAAAAATGTACTGAGATGTGCAGCACTTCAGTATTTCCATAGAAATATGAAATTTGTTTTCAGTATATTAAAATTTCCTGGACTTTCAAAAATAACTTTACTCATTTATTAGATTATTTTTTATATATCTACATAAATGCTTCTTCTTGGCTCTGAATCCCTTCTTCTGAAATATTAGCCCACTGCTTAGCGATGTCTTTTCCCCACAGGTCTCTTCTCTGTATTTTTGCATAAGGCACTGCTATCTTGAGAGCATTTTGGCCTAGGCCTGCTACTGTAAAGTGGTTACTAGGTGACACTTCCTGTTTTTCTCTCCAGACCATTTAATGCCCTCTCTAACATTCTTTTCTTAGATACTGAATTGGTTAGAATCTCTTGGCACCTGGCAGTGTCTCTTCTGTTCTGAGTCCTGGCCAAAACCCACTCATTCACTTTTCTTGCCTACAAGCAATGTGTTACATAGATTGATTTTGCTTATGTGATCAAGGCATGTATATTGTTTCATTAACACATACACACGTGCATGTACATGCATGTACCTGTGCACACTCACACACAAACATACACACAACATCCAGGAATGATCATATAATTATAAGGCTGAGTTTTTATTTATTCTACAATTTCTTGTCTCCTATGCTAGCTACACATATTAAATTTGGTACAGTTCTGAGTTTGATTTGTTTGTTTATTAAACCTGTCTCGCATAGTTCTAAGAATAAGACAGGCTTTCATATACCGGTTGGATGGAACCAAACTAACTAATTAATGTGGCTGTAAAAAGGGAACTAGATTTGCAAACATTAATAACACTTATATATTCTCCCCAAATAGTGTTAATATGGCAGTGATAAAGTCATTGCTAGGCACTTAACAGGAGATGGTGTGGCCTTGGAATTCAGGAGTGAAATGTGGCAGTCTAGTTTATCTTTGAGGGCCCGTCTTCAGTGCAAGGCAGGTGATCCATGAGGATCTTGTGAGCTTCATATTTTCTTCTTAATAATAGCTATTTGTAACACTTACTATATGACCAGTATTGTGCCAGGAGATTTGCATAAATTACCTTTAATCCTCTTCTGAAATCAGAAAGGAATGTGTTATAATTCTAGTTTTTTAACTGAGGCCAAGTCATGTATCATGTAAAACCCAAGGTGACATTCTTTCACTCTTTCACACCTCTTTGAGGGTATTTTCAGGAATATACTGAATTCCCTTCGTGACGGGTTTCATTGGACATTAAAAACAAGAAAGAATTGCCCCATCATTTATTTTGATGTATAGAAACAAGTCTGTCATTGGAACCAGAACGCCCAGTTTGAACATATACATGTGCATCAAATCATTATGTTGCATACCTTAAACTTACATAATGCTATATGTTAATTACATCTAAATAAACCTAGAAAAATATAAAGAACTAATTTACTACTTAATGTATACACACATGTAGACTCAATTTTGATACAGAAATATAGTATATGTAAATAACTCAAATAGGATATCTATGTTATATAGATACATACATACAATTGTGACAAATATAGAAGACTGAACTGAGAAATTCTTCAAATAGGAAAAACAGACCACAGAAGTCAACACTGGTATTCCATGAGATTCACTCATTTAAAGCATGATGAATTTGAAAAATGTGAGCAGCAAGAGCCAAAGTGATAGTCAGTGGTATTTTCTTAAATACATTACCAGGGTATAAATACATTACCAGAGTATAAAAATGAAATTTCTAGACATTGAAAAATGTCAATCAACATGTCTCTATCCTAATGTGAAGAATAATACAGAACAGCTAGTAATGAAGACCAGACCCTTAAGCCAAAAGCAATGATTTTAGTCTTGGAGATTTTAGTTTCAAATGACTTAAGCCACAAAGGGAGGTCATGAACCATATTTATTTTATTTTTAAAAATTATGTACTATGTTATATTTTCAAATATTGGGAGCTTGATTTCCTTTATCTACAAAGAGTGGTCATATAAAATTAAAAAGTTTTAAGAAAGTTTACTCTTGAAAGTTAAAAATCACTTAAAGAAAGCATTCTTAAGTTATACTTCAAAAAGGAGATCTTTAATATCTTATTACTTTCCTATTTTCTTCAAAAAAGGCATATTGATTAATCATTGAATATGTCATTTCTTGTTTTTCAGGGCTTTCTATACAGTTTATTGAAAGAGCTATACCAGAGATTTAGAAAATGCTTCTGCTAGGGGTCTTTGAAAAAAGTCTGAGAACACGTGATTTTTATGCTATGGGAAATGACTCAACTGGTCGTTCATCCATCCAGTTGTTGCCTTTTCTATACTCTTGCCACCAGGTGGCAGTGAGACAACACATAAGGTTAGCATGTAATTTCTCACATTTTAGTATGAAATGGGGAAAAAAAGAGTACTGAAGATACCACTTAATTAATCATCAAGAACCAAGTTGTTAATATAAGGATGCTCAGAAAATATAGAAAATGTCTATAGGTTATACATACAATGACATATGCATAAATGCATGGATGAACACATGCAGAAGTATGACATGTTCTATTTAGACAGTAGAATCATTGCAAGTAAACACAATTTGCAATGTTACATATACAATGCACAAAAGAATAAACTACTTTTGAATTTAAGAGGAAATGGAAATATCCAGAAGTTCATGGCTATCAAAACTATTTCAATAGTATTCATAGCTAAAAAGACGCTTGAAGATCAAAGATCATCTTATAAAGGTTGCCAGATGCTCAAAGAAGAGATGTAGATGTCCATGTTATTTATTGTCTAACTGTGGACACTTCTGAGAATGAAGGTAGCACTAATAGCGTATCATGACTGTAATCAAGATTACCTTGAGCAAACTAGAACAACAATCTACAGACCAGGTACTGCGATAAGGTTTACTAATTATCAATTGATGCTTCTATGTACAGAAAAAGATAAGAATAATATGTGAAAGATTTCAACTGCATAATCCTTCCAGCCATGGAACATTCATATAAGAATTTACTTCTAGTGGAATATGTTTCCTCTCCCTTTTCCCTGTGTAAACTGTCTCTTTTTAATTCAGTTCAATCACTATTCTTTTTAAAAGGAAGACTTTCTTGCTTTCTTAGATTAAATCATATCTCCCCATTATAAGCCCTCTTCATAGCACTGCACTTCTTCAATCTAATTCTTATTATAATGAACTTTTCATTAATATCCATATCTATCACTTCACTTTAAACTCCATGTGGCAGAAAATATGTCTAGTTTTGATCAGTGCTTTTTCCCTAGCACATGTAATCTACCATCACTACACACACACATACACACACACATACATACATATGTATTCAATAAATACTGAACATTCCAATCACTATAGATTATATAGTGAATATCTATATTCCAATATAGATTATAATATTACAATATTTTGCAAAAAACAAATTTAACAAACAGTAACTTGTCTTCCTAGTTCAGGAGAAAAACTGTCATTTCCCAATTTATACAAGATAGAATTTTTCAAAATTCCTTTGTAAAGGTAAAAATATCATTCTGAAAGAAAACCAAATCTCTCTTTAGAACTCTTCTCCATAATTTCTATAGGAAAGCACTTGGCTTTATTGTATGCAGAGAAATTCACACCATGCGCAGCAGCTATCTCACTGCCATGTAGTTTTAACTTTAAGATAGATTTCTAACCCAGAGTCTAAGAATAGATTTTGGTGCTTTGATGCTCACTCTGAAATTTTAAGAAGATTATGCGTATGTGTACATGTATATGTGTATATACATATTTTTACAAGAAAGTGTGTAATGCTCAGTAAATTATTAAATAACTATGCTATGGAAGCATATATTAGAATTATAATTAGGAGAGAAAATGTTACTACAACCCCACATTTGATTCAACCACCCCAAAACAACACTGCAGTTTTTGTGGACAGTATATAACCATACAGCTCATTCTGTTGTGATGTCATCCTTTAAAGTATCTACCTAATGAAAGACTGGAGACAACACAGGCAAAATAACACATTTCTTCAAATATCAAGGTAATTTGAGTTATTTTATGGTCATTATAAAGCTTTTACACTTTGTCAAAGTCCTCTGTGAAAGGAAATTACCTTAGTTTTAGAACAAAATGAAGAAATAATGTATTCAGACTATAATAGTGTTGAAACCTTGATAATTCGATTAAAAACTTGGATTATCAGTAAACGTTTTCTTCAAATGTAGTTAGAGAGCATGGTTTTAATAATAAAGGATATAAACAAACACAAGTCCATCAATAGAAGACTGGTTGTATGCACTGTGATAATATTCAAAATAGAGTATTATGTAACTGTTAATTGGAATGAGAAATAACTCTACATACTACTATGGAGTGGTCTCTAAGATACTTTAAGTGACAGAGCAAGGAAGAAAAAAATATGTCTAGTGTGTTACCATTTATTTAAGAATGGGAGGTTATAAAAATATATATGCATTTGCTTGTATTAAAAAACAAACAAAAAATGTTTTAAAATATTTACCAAAGGCAAGAGATTGAGATTGAGAAGAGACTGAGATTAAAGAAACATGGACAAAAGTTATATGTCTTTGAATATACTACATTTAACTTTGAAAAATAAATATTTTATACAACTACAAATCCAAATTAATTATTTTAGGCCAAATTTTAAAAATTGAAAGCAAAAAATGAAGCAAACAAACCTGTGTTTTGAGTTGATAACATAAGTGAACAATTGAAAGCAAAATGAATCAAATAAACCTGTATTTTGAGTTGATAACGTAAGTGAACAAAAAGGATTTATTCTATAAAACATTAATATACAGTCATTTTATTATATGACTTTAGTATAATGTATCCTGAGGACAAAAGCAGTGCAAAGAAAGTTCAAACTAATTTTATCATATTTCATGGTAATACAGTTACTGTTACTTTAAACTAGTATGTGCATATTGTAGAAAGTGAATTTCGGTATGACAGAAAATGGGTAAAAATGAAAAATGTTCCAAATTTTAATTGGAAGTGTCAGTATGTACTTATACTATATATTATTTTAAAGAAATAAGAGAGGCAAATTATTTCCTCTCCTACTGAATGGCCTAGAGAAGTGATAAACCCAATATTAATGAACATGTCTAATATCTGATTGTGATCTCTAGATACCAGTTACCACTGAACCTAATCAAATCTCCTTTTATAAATGGATAAAGGTAGGTCTGAGACAGGAAATGTTAAGATAGGCCTGTACTATCTCACCATAACAAAAAAAAAAGGAAGTCAACAAAAACTTGTAAAGTCATGTAAAAAGATTCAGAAATCAACTTAAGGTTCCCTTGAGAAGGTTCCTATTGACCAGAGATGGGACAATTTGTGCATCAGTAAGTATAATATATAGAGGATAATGAGGAAGAAAGAAAGAAAGAAAGAAAGAAAGAAAGAAAGAAAGAAAGAAAGAAAGAGAAAAAGAAAGAAAAGAAAGAAAGAAAGAGAGAGAGAGAGAAAAAGGAAGAAAGAGAGAAAGAAAGAAAGAAAAAGAAAAGAAGGAAGGGAGGGAGGGAGGAAAGAGGAGGGTAGGAGAGGGGACAGGACAGGAGGAGAGAAGAGGGAAGGAGAGAGGAGTGGAGGGAAGAGGAGAGGGGAAGGAGGGGAAAGAGGAGAGGAAAGGAAAGGAAAGGAGAAAAGAAAACAGAAAAATCCTCTCTGGTCAACATCTGAGGGAATAAAAGGAAAGACTAATCAAAGGAATAGAATAACAAATCAAGGTAATTATAGTCAATAGTTTTGTATAACACAAAGCAAAAGATAAAAAGAAAGATAAAAAGCAGATAAAAAGAAAAAGGAGCAATATGGTAGACAAACATAATAGTATCAATAATTACATTAAATGTAAGTGGATCATGCATTTTTTTTTTTGGACCATGCACTTTAAATAAAAGGTAGAGATTATCAAACTGGGGAGAAAAAAGGAAGAACAAAACTATGTTCGATCTATAAGAGAGGCATTTAACATATATTTCAGAGAATCACATGGTTATCTTCTCCCTTTTTCACATCATCTTCCCTCTCTTAGTGTTTGTCTTCATATGGCCATCTCCTTATAAGGATTTTTAATTGATCATAAGTAGCTTTTGAATTTCATTAAATGCTTTTTTTTGCATCTATTGATATCATCATATGGTTT
This sequence comes from Ailurus styani, assembly GCA_002007465.1. Lineage (NCBI taxonomy): Eukaryota > Metazoa > Chordata > Mammalia > Carnivora > Ailuridae > Ailurus > Ailurus styani. The sequence goes on along the minus strand of LNAC01000174.1, from coordinate 1,112,773 downwards.
TTATCTTTTATTTTATTATATGCAGAATATTGCATTTATTGATTTTCACATAACCAACTTTTCAGTCCTGATATGCCACTGGGCCACAGTGTATAATCCTTTTTATATGTTTTATATATAGCTAGATTCAATTTGCTACTAATTTGCTGAGAATATTTACATCTCTATTTACAAGACATACTGGTTTTCTCATGATGTCTTTGTCTGGTTTTAAAATCAGGGTAATACTGACCTGATACACTGGCCCACATTGAGGGGTTTCCAGAATCAAGAAAATACTCTCCTCACAGAAAGTGTTTTCTCCTCTTCTATGTTTTGGATCTCCAATCAGTTGTGATATTTTATGTCTTTCTAGATTTGTCCAATTTGTTATCTAATTGATCAGCAATATTTGTAATATTCCTTTATAATCCTTTTTATTTCTGCAATATCGGTAATAACATTACCTCTTTCATTTCCAGTTTTAATTTTTCAGTCTTTTTTATTTTTTCTTAGTCTAGCTAAAATATCTTTAGCTTATATTTGTCATTTTGATGACTTTTCCAAAGAACCAACTTTTGGTTTTGTTGAATTTCTATAACATTTGTCTCTCTTCTTCATTAATTTTGACTCTAGTCTTTATTATTTTCTTTTTCTTCCACTTATTTCCAGTTAGTTTGCTTTCTCTCTCCTGTGTTTTAATTTTTATTCATTTTAAGTTATTTTATAATCTCCCATTGATTTCTTCTTAGATCCACTGTTTATTCAGGTGTGTGTTGTTTAATTTCCACATATTTGTAAATTATTGAGTTCTAATTTTATTCCACTGTGGTCACAGTACATACTTGGTAAGATTTCAGTTCTTTTGTATTTATTGAGGCTTCTTTTGTCATGTAGCATATAATCTATTCCGAAGTACCCTCTATGTGTACTTGAGAAGAATGTGCATTTTGCTGTTGTTAAGTGAAGTGTTCTATAGATATGTGTTCGGTTTGGTTGGCTTACTTAAAGTCTTCTATTTCCTTGTTTATCTTTTGCTTAGTTGTTCTATCCATTTTTGAAGGTGGAGTATTGAAATTTCCAACTATTATTAATTATCCATTTTTTCCCTCAAGTCTATCATTTTTTGATTTATTATGTTTTGGGGCTCAGTTGTGAGAGACATATATAATTGCTAGGCATTCCTAAAGAACTGACCTTTTTATCTTTATCTTCTTTATCTCTAGTAACATCTTTTTGCTTTGTTTTAAAATCTATCTTGTCAAAAAAAAAAGAAAAAAGCTGTTTTGTCTGATATTAGAATAGTCACTTCAAGCTATCTTATGGCTGCTGTTAGATAAAACTTTTTGCACCTTTTTTCTTTTCACCTATTTGTAACTTTGACTCTAAAATGTTTCTTGTAGACTTCATAAAGTAGAATTTTTTTAGTCTGTTGATCTCTATGTTTTGACATATGTATTGTTTAATCATTTTACATTTAATTTTATTGTTCATATATTTGGATTTATGTCTGTCATTTTACTTCTTTATGTGTTTATGTCTGTTCCTCTGTTCTTCCTTTACTGCTTTCTTCTGTGTTAAGTAAATAATTTCCAGTGTAACATTTTAATCCCTTTAACTATTTTTTCACTATATTTAAAAACTTATTTTCTAAGGGCTTATCATATGTCTCTTACATGATATTGAGAAGTTGAGATAAGAGATTAGAGATGAGATAAGAGATAAGAGAATTTGAGGTAGAAAAAGAGACCAAATGTATACTTTACAGTTTGTGATAGTTTCCATTTTTATTTAACATTTTGATTTACTTAATTAGCTTGTTCCTGTGGATTCAAGTCACAATCTGATGTTATTTTCTTAATCTAGTACAGTTCGTTCCCCACCTCTTCCTTTGAGCACATATTGTCAAATGTATAGCATTTCTATACATTATAGAGACAATAATTCAATTACATATATATTGTTTTATAAGATTGGTTTTTAAATTAGTAGAAAAATAAAGGAAAAGAAATACACATTTTTACTGTGCAGTCATCCTAGGATGATAGATGACGATGATTTTATAGCAGGCTCTCTTTGAGGTTTGTTTGTTTGTTTGTTTCTGATTTCTCTGTTAAATTGTCTGTTTCTGTTGGTATCATACCAGTTGCTAGGCTCCACTAATTGCTACATGATTGTTCTGTTTACAATAATGCCCTGGAGCACAAACTGCTCCATAGTCTGATCCAGTTAAACCCAGTCCCCTTTGCAGGGGTAGCTTTTAAGGCCCATGGATATTAAGGAGGGCATGTATTGCATGGGGCACTGGGTGATATACATAAACAATGAATCTTGGAACACTACATCAAAAACTAATTATGTATTGTATGGTGACTAACATAATACAATGAATAAACAAACAAACAAATACATTTAAAATACAATAAGATCAAATATAATAATAATAATAATAATAATAATAATAATAAAAATAATAATAAAGTTTTCCTTACGCTGGAAGGGCTTTTTTTTTAACTTTTTTCCCAGGTTCTCTCTAGTAAACTATCTATTCTACAGTTTAGCTCTTATTAGCCTCTTCTTAATTGCTTACCACCAAAATCTTCATTGTTTTCAAGAGTGTCTTTGGACTTGGAAATTTTTCATACTCTGTTTCAAATAAATTTAGTTTCTTTGGGGAAAGCTTGGGAGCATTGCACTGTTAGGTCTTGCTTCCTCCACTGGGCAGAATCTCTGTAGTGAATATTTTCTAGGAGTAACCCCTTGGTTTATCAGCAGTATGCTGGGTTTGAGTGATTGTCTCTAGTTTTCTTGGATTGCTCTTCCAACTTCTATCCTGTGAGCAAGCTGGTGTAAGGGTGATTAGGTCAGCAATATCCTCAGACTGGCATACCATCCTTTGAGTGGATGCTGATAGGAAGAATCAGTAAATTGTACTTACTAGGATGTTAGTCTTTGCAAATCAAGGCTGAAGGTGGGGAATGAGAAATGCTAGAGCTGTATCTCTCTCCTGGAGAGATGCACCATCCATCCCTTGGCCAGGAGTGAGAAGAGAGGGATCACTCCCCACCCTTTATTTAGTCACACCCACACATAGTGGAGTATCTGTCATACTGATTTGGGATTAGGAAAGGAGCAGGTTGTGGCTCAAATTTCACAGACTCACTGTTCTCGTCATGATTTAGTGGATTTTCTTGAATTAAATGTGTTTTCATTTTCTGTATATCCTTAGAATAATTTCCAGAAACTTTAACTGGTTAGTTTTTAAGAAAAATAATTTTTATTTATTATGATTGTTTAGCTGGGGACTGAGGCCATAGAGCTCCACAGCTGTCATTCCAGAGGTGGAATTATCTTTTATCTGAATTTTTCCTTTTAAATAATTTACATTGATCTGTCTCACTGTTCACTGATCTTCTTTTTTCTTTTTTTGTTTTTGTTTTTGTTTTTTTGTTTTCCCCTGTAGTATTCAATCTTCTGGTTGGTCCATCCATTGGATTTTTCTTCTCCCACACTATGGTTTTTAGTTGTAGAATTTCCTTTTATATGTGAATATATTATATAACATAATTATTATAAAATATATAATTTATATATCTCAAACATAATATATCTGCTAAGAGTACTCATCTTTTCATTTCATCTACTTTTTCTCTTTAGGTCATTGAACATTTTTAAAATAGCTGTTATCAAGTTCTTACCTGAATTCTAACATATGAGTCACCTCCTAATCTCTATTGACTTTTTTTTTTCATTATTTGGCACACTTTCTGGTTTCTTTCACATGTCTAGTAATTTTTAATTCAATGCTAGAGAATAAAGGTGATACATTATAGTTATTCGAAATACTGTTGTCTTCCTAGAAAAGTTGTGGTGTTTTGTTCTGGCATATGGATACTTTATGAGATGCTCTTGAATCTATCGAGTTTCCTTTTGTTTGTTTTGTTTTGCTTTGCTTTATTTTGTTTTCGGGCTATTTCAGTTTTGCCCTTAATGCTAGGGTGTCATCTTGACTTTAGAGTGGGGCCCTTAATCTTAAAATCTAGTCTTTCCGTGGTGTCTCAACTGAATGGCCATGATACTCAGTGGGGTTGCTCTACTTTAGATGAGCCAGAATTTCAGCAGCCTTAGCCTTGGATCATTTCTAATAGTTCCATTCAGGTTTCAGTTGCACAGTATCTCTTCTCTGATAAACTACAGTGAGTTTTGGCCTGCTCATGCACAGCCAAGGACCACAGAAAAACCCTAAACAGGTTTCTGCACCCACCTCTGAGGCTCCCTTATTTCTACTGCCCTGTTGTACAAATCCCAGACACTTCAGTGAGTCCAAACTCAGATCACTGACTCCTCAACTTACTAGGATATCTAGTCTTTCTTTGAGCTCATCTTCCCAGTGCTATGATCCAGAAAATTCTCCCAAGCAGGAAGTGGGAAAAACATGGAGCTCACTTTGTGTGGTTCTTCTCGTTGAAGAATCACAGTACTGCACTACTTGATATGCAATGCCTCAAACAACAGACTCCTACATTTTGTCCAGTTTTGTACTGTTTATGATGGGGGGGGTAAGTCTGGTACCAATTACTCCATTGAAGTGAGAAGCAGAAGTCTCAGCAATTAGATTTTTTTAAAAAAATTATGTTCGAGTTCTTAAAATGACTGTATATAATAAACACTGTCATATTTTTTGAATAAATGTCCTTATTTTTATTACTTTTTATATTGGAGAAATAGGCCTAGGAAACAAACTGGGTGAGGTTTAAAATTAGAACAAATCCCAAATGGTAACTCTGTGAGTTTAGAAAAATGTATTACACCCTTTAAGTTTTACTTTCTTTATCAGAAAAAAATGAAATAACAATACTTTCCTTAAAGGGTTGCTATCATACTTGAGGGTGTGTGTGTGTGTGTGTGTGTGTGTGTGTGTAAATATGTGAAATCTGTTACTTAAATGGTGGAATTTGGGGCATTTATAAAGAAGATATCAGGGAAGAAAAATATTTGGTGCAGGGGTTAAGAATGTGAAACATGAAGAATTTCAGGCCTGTGTTTGATCGCAGTTCCACCCTTACTAGCCCTGTGACCTCAAGTTACTTAACTTCCCTGAACATCAGGGTTGCATAGAGCAAATTAGTTAAAGGTAGTATGTACCTCAGATAATGAGCAAGTGTGAAGCATTTAATTCGGTGCTTGGTATACAATAAGATCTCAATAAATTATAATTTTTATTATAATTGTCATTTATAAATCCTCTCAGAGAGCATAGCTTAGCAAGTACATTTAAAATCTGTCTTGCCAGTTCAGTTTTCATCCTAATAACAGCATGTCTAAAGTCAAGTTCAAGGGAAAAGAAACCTGCTAGTATACCACATTTTTGAGTAAGATAAATTTCACAGGCGCTGGAGGTAAAGAGTACCCACAACATATGGGCTACATATTGGCTCTGGTTGCCATATTGTCAGGGATGCCTAAAGGGATTAAGTTGAGTTATGTGAAACTCACACTTGAAAAAGTGCTCTAAAGTTTCACCAAGGTGCTAGAGAAAGTGATAGCAGAGACTCCCACATTCCTTGAAGAATAAATATGAAATCCAAATATTCCCAGACTACTTTTGGTCAATTTATGATTAAGATTCTATCTTCTTATCAATATCATCAACAGTAAGTGAGGACTATATTTTCCCCCCGTTTCCTCCATATATATAAAAAATACTCTTGCCAGCCAGCCATTTCCTTAAAACAATAACATGAGTCATTCTTGATTTTTTTTTCCTTCACTGACTTCTTGTCTCCAATCCACCCATTCATGCTGCTGATGTACCTCCAAATATATCCTAAATTCAGCTATGCTTTCTCTATCTATTGCCATTTCCCAATACACCATAATCTTACATAGATTATTACTTTATTTCCTAGTGGTCTTTGGCATTTCTGCTCTCACATCCTACAATCCATTTACCACACAACAGACTAATACATTTTTTTAAATTATATCATGTCAAGCTCTGATTTAAAGCCTTCTGGTGTCTGAATTTCATTTAGAACAAATCCAAGCTCTCTAACAGAGCTGATAAAGGCCTTGAATCCTGTCCCTGTCTACTTCCTTGATTTTGTCTCTCATCACTTAACTCTCTTCAGTTATACTCAGCTTTTGTTTTTTGTTCTCTGATTATCAAATATGGTACTCATTTCAACTATGAAACCTCTATACGTGCTGTTCCCTCTGCATGGAACACCCTTCTCTCAAATTTATCTTCATTTTTTACAAAGTGAGGTACTGTGATCTGAATATTTGCATCCTCCCCAAATTCATATGTTGAAACCTAATCCTCAGTGTAATAGTATTAACAGGTGGGGTTTCAAGCTGCTTAGGTGATGAGGTAAAGCCCTCACGAACCGGATTAGACTCTCATAAAAGAGACTCCACAGAGCTCCCTAGTCCCTTCCATCATGTAAAGATATAGCAGGAAATCAGAAATCTACAACCAAAAGGGGGCCTTCTCCCTACCATGCTGGCACTCTGATCTTAGACTTCCTAGCTCCAGACTGTGAGAAATAAATTTCTGTTGTATATAAGCTATCTAGTCTATGATATTTTGCTATAGCAACCCAAACAAACTAAGAGACTAATTGTATTGGTTTTCCATCATTGCCATAACAAATGACCACAAACTTAGTGGTTTAAAACACCACAGACTTTTATTATCCTATAGTTCTGTAGGTCAAAAGTCCGATATGTCTCACTGGAATAAAAATCAAGATATCAGCAGACTGTGCTTCCTTCTGGGAGTTATAGGGGAAAATCTGTTTTCTGGTCATTTGCATTGTTGATAAAATTTAATTCCTTATAATTGTATAACCAAGGTCTCCACTTTCTCGCAGCCTGTGAACTGAAGGCCATTCTCAGCTTCTAGGGGTTGCTGCATTTCTTGGTTCCTGACCTACTTCCTCCATATTCATTGTAAGCAACAACAGGTTGATTTCTTGTCACACCTCATTTCTCTGACCCACTCTTCTTCCTTCCTCTTCTATTTTTAAGGACTCATAAGATTAGGTTGGACCCATCCAAAAGTGCAGGATAATCTTCCTATCTCAAAGTCCTTATGTATAATCACATCTGCAAAGTCCCTTTTACCATGTATAGTAACATATTCACAGGTTTCGGGGTGGGCTATGGACATTTTCAGGGCCATTATTTTGCCTACCATACTAGTTTATTCCCATTATTTGGATCTTAGCAAAATGTAACCCCCATAAATAAAATATTTTATCCACATCACCAGTCATTCTCTATTACATCTGTGTAGCGTATTTCTTTCAAGTCTTGCGTCATTCTCTGAAAGACCTTTTATCATTGGTTGTTCATGTATTGTTATCTAATCCTACTAGAATGTAATCTTTATGAGGACAGAGATGTTTTTTTCTTGCTTGTTTTCTCATCCCCAGCACCCAAAACAATACTAGGTTCATGGAAGTTCTCAAGAAATCATTTTAAGTTGAATGAAAGAATGGATGGTTTTAATTATTTGTCATTGTTCAAAACTCCATGATTGCTGTGGTTGAAACAATTCTATTAACTCTTGATGGGGTATAAAATTAAATTTATTACGTAGTTATTTCCTATTCTATCTTAAGACATTTTAAATTCTTTTTACCTGGTACAACTGAGTATCTGTAGTAATTGATAGGATTTTTGCATCTGCCATTTTTTTTTTTACTCCTGCTGCCCCAAACAGACCTGGGAAATTTTATATTTTCAATTTGCTTACAATGACAGTAAGATATAATACCTTTTTTTTCACGAAACCATTTAAAACCTGTTCTCCTGGTCATAACTTCCCATTAAGTTTCTAAAATGATTTTAAGTTCTTGGACATAAAAATCACTACGTCCATGCAAAATATTATTTTTCACTTCTTTGCTTAGAAGTAGCCTCAAAATTGCTGTAACATCTCATGTAAATGTAAAGGTATGTCAAATCTTTCTGGGAGTTTAGCATAAAGGTTGACAATTATTTTCCTTAATATCTTGAAAATGTGTTCTATCTCAGCTTAAGAAAAATTCTGTATCCTTTAACAATTCTTTATCTTTCTGTATCTTTACTTTACCTTTAATTAAAGATAATTCTGTATCTTTAATAAAGCATCTTTAAAATACGCTTTTTATAAAAATGAGGAAAAACTAGTGCTCCTAGAGGTAAAGACCAGCTTATATTTATATGGCAAATTACTGGCAGAGCCAGAACCATGACCCAGGAATGCCAGNGCTTAAGAAAAATTCTGTATCCTTTAACAATTCTTTATCTTTCTGTATCTTTACTTTACCTTTAATTAAAGATAATTCTGTATCTTTAATAAAGCATCTTTAAAATACGCTTTTTATAAAAATGAGGAAAAACTAGTGCTCCTAGAGGTAAAGACCAGCTTATATTTATATGGCAAATTACTGGCAGAGCCAGAACCATGACCCAGGAATGCCAGTTCCCAGTCCAGTGTTTGCTCCACTAGACTCCGCTGTCTCAATGCAAATGGAAAGCCATACAATGAATTACAAAGCATTGTTTATTAATAATTTAAGATGAAAAGCAAAAAAAAAATAGAAAGTGGCATGGTAGGATGCTTAGTGAATGGTCTTTTGTTCTTAACACATAATGACTTTGGCCTTCTAAATATCACTCCTTAAAAGAACAAAGCCCAGAAATTTCTAGGTTGTAATCAATCTTAAGACTAGTTAACATCTTCAATTATAATTATAGGACCAACTCATCTCATGAATATAATTACTCTGGGCTATGTTATTCTGACATGATCTACAAGCCCTCATTGCTGCCAGTGAGGGCCACAGAGCAGGCTGAAGCAGAGGGCCAGTTTGTCCATGCCTAAGCTTGGCTAGGTTACTGCTGAGTCACTAAACAACAGTCAACACATTCACAAATACAAACAAGCACAACTGGGCCTCATTTTTTTGCATTCTGACAACCTTATATTGAGTAATCAAGGAAGCTACTATGGTGATGGTAAGATTAGGAATTTACTCATTTCAGTGCTGAAAAACTATCTTCATATGGCTTCAAGTTATATGAAGTGATATTTCATTGTTATTTTTCTTATAATTTAAATACATACATATTTATGATNGTCAACACATTCACAAATACAAACAAGCACAACTGGGCCTCATTTTTTTGCATTCTGACAACCTTATATTGAGTAATCAAGGAAGCTACTATGGTGATGGTAAGATTAGGAATTTACTCATTTCAGTGCTGAAAAACTATCTTCATATGGCTTCAAGTTATACGAAGTGATATTTCATTGTTATTTTTCTTGTAATTTAAATACATACATATTTATGATCTATTATATGTTCTATTATGTATCTACTTTTTTGAGTTTTAGGATTTCCTTTCCTAAAACATCTCAGCATGATTGACTACTCTCCTTTTTGAAATTCTATTCTCCTTTAATTTATTATAACTATCCCTAATTTTTCTCCAAAATCTGTCCACCCTTGCTCCGTTTCTTTTGCTATCTCCTCTTGCTCATTAAAATGATGTTGACCATAGAATACTGAGATCCTACATGGTTTTCTCAGGCAAGCACAGCTGATAACATTGAAAATACTACCCATAAAATTCTGATTTCCCCAGCCCACCTTCTTCCTATATAGCATGCCAATGGTCCAAGTAGATATCTTAAAGCTACCTTGAACTCTCTGTTATAGGTTGAATTATTTCCTCCCCACCCCACCCCCAAAGATATGTTGAAGTCCTAGCTCCTAGTACCTCAGAGTATAGTCTTATATGGCAATAATTTTTGTAGATATAATCAAGTTGAGATGAAGCCTTGGGGTACATTCTAATCTATTCTGTTTGGTATCCTTATAAGAAGGAGGAAATCTGGATAGAGACATACAGGGGTAATGCCACGAGATGACAGAAGCACAGACAGGAATGATGCAGCTGCAAGCCAAGGAAGGTCAAGGATCAGTGGCCACCACTAGGTGCTGGGAAGAAACCAGGAAAGAATTTAGCCAGAGTCTTACAGGGGGCCTTAATTTCAGACTTCTAGCTTCCAGGAGTATGAGAGAATAACCTTCTGTTTTCTTATGCTTCCCAGTTTGTGGTCATTTTCGATGACAGCCTTAGGGAACTAATACGTTCTCCTCTCCCATTCCATAGCTTTTCTTGCCTACATTTAATTGCTCACCAACTCTCATGAAGCTTGCATTTATCTCATGGGAAAAAAATCAAGAAACGCTTTTCTGATGCTCATATTGATTTCAAGCTAATGTTTTAAGCCATTACATTTACTAATGACCACACAATGGTGAAATAAGTGTTTTATATATAATCAAAGTACAAGGGGGGATACTAGACAGATTTTACATGTAGAATTAATAATAAAACACTTTATTGTCATAAACACATACATGGGAGCAACTGCATCATGTCAATATTTTGAAATCATAACCCATATCATTCATTCAAGTTGGATTAGGCATTTAATAGTCTACAAACAAGAGGCAAGAATTGCTAAATTCTTGAAGACACCATCAGACCAAATTCTGAAATTATCTTAAGCCTTAAGAGCAGGATAGGTAGTTTATATGTTATAATATTGCTGTTTGAAAAGCTCCGTAATAGAGTGAGATAGGCTATTCATGTAAGTAGATAGTTCTGGATAAATGAGAAAGATAAAAACTCAAACCCAGATCCTAGACTGTTGATAGTAAATGACATGAAAATGTGAAAATGGGGGAAAAAATCAAGCAAACCTAGAAATGCTACTTTAAATCCCAGTAGAATTCAGGCAATGCCTTAACTGACTCTTGTCTAGGGAGGACATTGAAAAAGATTCTCTCCTTGATCCAGCCTGAGCAGACTTATGCCACTTTGAACTTTTTTTCAACTAGCCTTGACATTTAAATTCCTGTGTTCATTTCTGAATTGTCCAGTGTTAGCAAGAATCCTGATAAGCCAGTTTAGCCAGAATCCCTCATCCTCCATATCTAATTACTTTTAATTCTAATCAGGTTCCTCATCTACCATCCTCCAAGGTGATGTCTGATCACCCTGGCTTGTCTCCAGCAAGAATCCTGTTAGATCAGGTTAGCTAGACTCCATCCTTACTCCTCACATTTCCACCTAGTAATTTTTCATCCATTGACCCCTTACCCTGTTCCTTGGTTATAAATTCCCACCTTTCCTTGTTGAGTTTGGAGTTGAGGCCAAGCTCTCTCACCCACTGCAAGATCTCACTGCAGTGATCCCTATACCTATTACCATAGTCTCTTCTTTAATAAAGCCTTCCTTACTCTAACAAGTGTCATGAATATTTTTTAACACCTTAAGGCAATTAAGTTAACTTTATCATCAAATCTGAGATGGTGCTAGAAATATGTTGAATCTGAAGTATTTATTCTAATGACAAGCTCAAATCAGTGGCAGTGACTGGATAATTTATCCAAAAGAATGTATTGACCTTATTAGATATTAGACTGAAGATAAAATTATAAACAAGACATAGTAGGTCCCTAATCTCCTAGAAATTATATTCTACGGGAATCTAAGTTAAAAGACATAGGATGGTTAGGAAGAGCTTGGGTGAGAGTAAGAAAAGAGGATGTAATGAGGGGTTAAATTTAGATTGGGTAACTCATGTATGTTTGAGGGATTCAGCAACTAGAATCTGTGGAGTATGTTCCAGAAAACCAGGAAGAATGCTGATAGGAAGAAGGAAAGTCTTACAGGGAAATCTGACTTCTTCAAAATCATATCTCAAGCTCCGATTGAGCCTTTCTTCTGCTAGTAGGATAACTGTGAACTAATGTAAACAATGAATTAAATATAAGACATGATACTTATCCAGAAGGATTTCACTAAACAACATCAAAACTATAAACTTAAGTTTAATAATGTAAATTTTTCCTAAAAACTAGATATGGCGAGCTATACATTTGGGTCCATTGACCTGCCCTTTCTTTTTTTTTTCCCTTTTTTAAAAAATGTTCTCAGACTCATTCAAATGAGTCTAATACTTGACTGTGGAATTCAAAAAGTCATAGAAATCAGAATAGTAATAGGTTAGTATGTGGCACTGCCTACAAAAAGCCATCACTGTCATGCTGCCATCAGCTAGTTGTTTGTTTTGGCTTGTTTTCCTAGTAGTGATCATGTATTGAACATGATCTTACATTCTCTATCTTACAGACTTTTGAAGACTGGTGTGGGTCAGTGGAGATAGGGGCAAACCAAGGATCAGTCAGCCTGTAAACTAGCTGAGGAGCAATTTTTTTTACTGTGGAGCTTATATACAACAGAACCTGGTTGATTCATCAGAAACAAGGGGTTGAAACAAACAGATTTTGCATCCACACGTGAAATACATCTTGTTATGCCTGCTCAGTCATCAGACCATGGAACCTAGTTACACTTTCTAGGTTTGGAGATAATGTGCTGATCATGCTTCAAGGGTCTATGTTAAATAGAGGTTGTGCATATTTATGCAACATTTGTTCCCTAAACTGAAAGAATTTTGAATTAAATATTCAAAAAAATCAAACAAAATACATTCAAGAAATGTACAATTCAGTGTACAGTGAACACCCTAGAAAGAAAGGAAAGAGAATTAACCAGTTATGTTAATAAGTTGCTGCAAATACTTGGTTTCTATTTATCTTGCTTATCAATGGATTTATTTCTTTAAGTAAGTCAATGCAGAAAATAACATTTTCAATTTGAAGCACAGTATTTTTAAAATTAAGATCTCAAATTGAGACAAATTGAAGCTTCCCCAAAAACCTGGCTGATAATCCAGCAACTTTTTCTAGCATCTATCCAGAACTCCATAATTCAAACATGTTCAGGTATTTATTATTGTGCATTTATGTTTGACCAAGATTTCTTGCTCTTTACTGGCACTTTTCTATGGTTTCTTAGCTTGAATTGATAAGGAAAAATACAGAATAAGGGGCTTTCTGCTCCTCTTCTCCTATCTTGTCAAATATTTATTTGGGAATGAATGAACAGTGCTTGAAAAATAAGCATGATCCGGTAATTTGAAATCATTCTATAAATCTTCTGACACCTTGCACTATTATTTTAGGAATTGCTTTTAATAGTTACGGGGTTAGTAGGAATTTTTAGTTCTGACGCATGCCTTCTAAATTCAAAACCTGCTTGACTTGTTACTAAAATCCCACTTGGACCATTTTTCCCTTTCTTTTTTAAGAAGAATGTTGATAGGAAGTAATGGGCCTGGAGAGAAGGGTGGGAAATCTACAACTTTCAAGATCTGAAAAAGTCTCCCAGTCATAGGGTCCATATAATACCTTTAGGATACCCCAAGGATAACTGGAAAACTCCTTGCCTAAATTCTGCCTCCTATTCCTGGATGCCTCTTCTGCATCTCTTTGGAATGGCTGTGTCTCTTTGCAGTTCTTTATAATTGTGCCTGCCTCCCAGTCTATGCCCGCATATGACTACATAACAGAACTGGCACTTCCTTCATCTCCCTCTCTGACAATTAATCCTGTTAGAGTAATTTTGAAGGACAGATCTTATAACAAAATTACATATACCATATGCTTTTTCATATTTCCTATCAATTATATCTTAAAGTTAATACCATTTATTTAGGCATTTAAAGGTGCAAAAGAAATTTTGAAACAAAAAGAAAGAACATTTAATTCTAAGAATCTTAAAACTGACTTGAAATAGAATAAATGCCATTATGTTATGAAAATAACATGTAAATAAAAAGAACTTTATGCACACTTTTTATTCAGGTTAGAGCTGATATCATACACTGCTGCATAAAATCAGGGCTAATCAACCTCTTTGATAAACCAGGCAGCTAACTGAAATATCCAAGTTTCAACCCAAAAGACTCAATATGCAAGTACATATAAACTTAGTAAATGTGAACCCCAAAACAAATATATATACACTTATATAAAAACAAATATTTTATATTTTGTATTTTATATTTTGTATAAAATATACACTTTTGGTAACTGAAATTCTTTTTAATAGATTTGAGAAATTTGCTATTTAAATTATTCCCAGGGTGAACATTTCCATAAAAAAATAAACTTAAAAAAATTGAATCACAATTTTTTTTATTTTTTATTTTTTAATATATTTTACCTATTTATTTGACAGAGAGACACCAAGAGAGGGAACACAAGCAGGGGGAGAAGGAGAGGGAGAAGCAGGCTTCCGCAGAGCAGGGAGCCCGATGTGGGGCTCGATCCCAGGACCCTGGGATCATGACCTGAGCCGAAGGCAGACACTTAACAACTGAGCCACTCAGGTGCCCTGACTCACAATTTTAACTTATTAATAATGCAACAAGCAGATTATATTTTAGTAAAAAAGAAGTCTATTTTAAAATAACTCACTACTGCACCAAATCTTTTCATAGTTATCATGAGTACTACTAAATAAACCCAATTCATTTTAAAGTTGCTTTTTCATTAGATTGTCTACAAACTTAATAAAGAAAAATGTGCTTGACTAGAAACACTTGTCTAAAGCTAAATTGCAAGACATGCATCCTACCCCTTTCACCTTTTGTTTCTGTCATTGATGGTCATGGTTGTGGAGAGACTGTATCACAGAAAACAAGTTGTCTTTATTTTAAGCCAAAGATGAAGAAAGTAATTTTTCCCCCAGCTTAAAAATACTTGCATTTATCTTTGCAGTATAAGATTTTCAATAGGGCAAGTCTGATCTAAATCAGAAGAGACTACACAGACCTGTACCCCTTGGGCAAAGAATAAAAATAAAATTAAAAAAAAAGAAGAGACTAAAAAAATGCTATTATATTTACAATATATAAGCATATTCATGTATAAGATATCTATTAGAACATCTATTAAGTTATTTCTTAAAATTCTAGAATTTCAGAACATCAAAGGACCTTAGAGCTACCTTGAATAATTCTCCTAGATGAAATAGCAAAAGCCTACTGTAAAGCAAGACATTGCCAGTATTTGAATCCAGAACTTCTGATTCTGGTCAATTACCCTCTCACAACAGCATAAATTTGTGCCACATTTGAATGATCAGAAATGGAGCTGGCATTCACTGAGTGTCAGTGTCATGTCAGTGACCAGACCAGGTATATGACATGCATTACTTTTATCAATTGAGGTATTTATCTTATTCAAACTTATCCATATCTTTCAGGATAATAAAAGTCAGCTTTCATAAAAAATAAAAGTAAATGAAGTATTCTTTCTGTAGTCTCTCTTACATCCGTCTACTTCTTCCACTTTCACTTCCTAACCGAGGCTGTTGAAATCATACTTTGATTATCTCCATGGTGTCTTAACTGAGATCCTGTTTACAGTATCTCTTCATTTAAGATTACCCTATACACCACAACCAAGTTAATGTTCTAAAAACTTGGTATGTGTTAATACTCTCCCCTTTGGCATAAATAAATAGTCTCCAATGCTTTCATAATAAAGTGTAAATTCCTAAGTCTGGCATTCAAAGCCATCCACAACCTAATGCAAACGTTTTCCAACTTCATTTCCTGCTGTTCTCCAATTTGTTTGTCACTATTATTTATCTCATCTCTTCAATATCTCTTAAATATCTTTTGCTCATTTATTCATCCCTAAGATTTAGCTTCCCCTATATGAAACATATCCCCTCTTCATTGACCTAAATTTCATTCATTTTCATGGTTCTCAAGATTCTTGTCACCTTGTATCTTTTTTCTCAACCTGCAAGCAATTATTGTAACACTTTCTCAGGTGCCATTTTCACAAGGTCCTCTCAAACACAACTGTACATCAGTATTACTTTCAATGCCTGTAAAATGCACATCCCCAGGTTCCAACCTAACAATTCTGATTCTATAAACCCAAGGTAGGTTCCTAGAATCTTCATTTTTTTTTTAAAGATTTTATTTATTTATTTCACAGAGGGAGAGAGATCACAAGGAGGCAGAGAGGCAGGCAGAGAGAGAGAGGGGGGAAGCAGGCTCCCTGCTGAGCAGGGAACCCGATGCGGGCCTCGATCCCAGGACCCTGAGATCATGACCTGAGCCAAAAGCAGAGGCTTTAACCCACTGAGCCACCCAGGCGCCCTAGAATCTTCATTTTTAACCAAAACTGCAATTGATTCACACTCTGATAGACCTATGACTGCACATTTAGAAATACCTACCACATAATAGTTATCTGGTTGATTTATTTGAATCTTAATCACAGTCATTTATAGTTTGCAGTTTTTCTATTTGCCTCTTTGATTTCCCCAGTAAGACTATAAATTCACTGAGGTGTTAAGAGATAAATTGAGGCACAGTAAAAACGGTGAGAGTCTATTTGAGCAAAAATCTATTCAAATTGGGCAGCATCAATCCAGAAACAGTTAGACACACTTTGTGGACAAAAGCCAGGTCAAAGACTTACACAGATCTTCTCAACTTACAATGGGGTTACATCCTGTTAAAACCATGGTAAGTTGAAAATATTATAAGTCAAAAATGCATCTGATGCACTTAACCTACTAAATATCAAACCTTAGCCCAGACCCCCATAAATGTGCTCACAACACATACCTTAGCCTGCAGTTGGGCAAAATAATCTAAGACAAAGCCTATTTTACAATAAAGTGTTGAATATATCAGGTAATATTGAATTGAACACTGTACTATAAGTGAAACACAGAATAGTCAAATGGGTATGGAATGGTTGTGACTGTATCAGTTGTTCACCCTCACGATGGTGTGGCTGACTGGGAGCTGCAGCTCACTGCTGCTCAGCTTCATGAGAGAAGATTGTGTCCCATATCACTAGCCTCAGAAAAACATCAAAATCTAAAATTCAGAGTACAGTTTCTACTGAATGTGTATCACTTTCACAGCATCATAAAGTTAAAAAAATTGTAAGATAAATCATCAAAAGTCAGGGAATGTCTATAGAGAGAAAGTGTAGAAGCAAAGAAAGGAAATTATTTGACTGGCTATAGCTTAAAGCCTAGCTGGCTGTTTATGATTGCTCGTCCCTAGCATTTTGATTTAGTAACTTTGAGGCATGAAAGGGCTTAGACTTCAGTTTTCTTATATATGTTGCTATGGCATTAGAGACACATCAGTCTAATAGTCTCCTTGTTTAATGAAAGAGAAGTATGGTACTTAGTATATGAATAGAACTAGTGCCCAATAAATTATACTAAATTACGCATATAACATATGCTCATTACTAAATTATCTGAAATTATCTTGTATATTTGTTGCCTATGGATTTAGTATTGTCCCTGCATATAAAATATAATCTTCACGAAAGCAGGACTTTATCTTATTCACAGCTGAAACCAACAAATACCTAAGTTTTTTCTCAATAAGTGACATTTTTAAAGAAATGAGTGAGTAACAGATGAATCTTGCTCGTTTAAATAATTTTCTTCTAGTAATATTTTGAAAATGTCAAGAATAGAAACTATTTATATCATTTGGCCACAAATTCTTTGTTTCTATTTTCAGTTTGTAAGATGTCCCTTCAGCTATCATGGATCATGTAATGGATGCTATGATATGTCATCCAGATCACCCTTTTGAATGAAGGGTATTTTCCCCTGTTGCTGGAAGCTGCCTTGATATGTCAGTCCCCTCTTAGAATCACCTTGGCTGAAGAAAACTTCATGCTTCCTTCGAGGGGAAGCATGCATACCAACATTTATCAACAGGGGGTAAAAACACCCCTTTATCCTGAGCTGATACACCTCTGATGGACCATTACATTTGCAGAATTCCCCATGGTGCTGGCTTACACCTTTGTTGGGATGTAACCCCAGTTCCACTGCTGCCAAGTCATGCTTTCTTTTCTGTTCTTCCCTCCACAGGTGTTGATTCCAAGGACACTCTTTAATAAAACTGCTCCTGCACATTCATCTTGTTAGCAGAGTCAGCTTCCTACAGAAACCGATCTTGTATATCGTCAGTGGTCAGAGAAACCAAATACTGGCTGGGATTTTGAAGCTGGATCATGTGTCCCTGTCTGGGGATGGAAACAAGGAACCCATCATTGGTAGTAGGTGAATGTAGATAGCTCCTATGTGTAAGGTGCCGATGGAATTATTAATACTTCCATCAGTGGAAAGCTGTAATGTCATACTGTGGAACAGACTTCATTAGCTTATATGTACATTAGAGAATTACGGAGGAAACAGGTGAGCATTTTGGAGGAAACCGTTACACCATTGGAACATTGGAATTGGGTTGCTCTTGCTAAGCTCTATAAACATTCTGGGGAAAAGCAAAACAAAACAAAACAAAAAGACAAGGTAAAAGTGCTTTTTTTTTAAAGCTAGAAGTGATTAATACACAACTAAAATCTGAGTGTGAAAGACAAATGGCCTCTTTGGTGTCAAAAGGCCTTAGTCTCCTAACCCAGGAGGGCAGGAAAAAGCCAAGGGCCATGCCCAGAACTGAACTATAAGAAACCAAGTTCCAAAATAAGATTCAATTCCCAGCCCAGTCAGATGTGCCATGCCCAGGTCAGAGTCTTTACTGTGAAAGAAGAAAGCACTGATAAATGGAATGGGAGTTTGGGGGTGATATATCTAAAAGTCTTGAATCTGCAGATGCCCCTGAGGCCTTTTAACTTGCAGAAATGACCCAAATAACCAAACCTTATTAGAATTAGCAATCCCTCTTTTTCTGAACAAAACACAGAGGCCTCTATTCTAAAAGACAACATATGTCTTCAGGATGTGGCTTCTCCCCCACCTTCTGGCCACCAGGACAATGAATTAAGCAAAATTTTATAATAACTCAGGCAGTTTGCCGCTAGGCCTACTAAGTGATAAAATGGAATTAAACCTTAAAAAACCACTAGGACCTGACCAACATATACCAGCATGAGGAGGGAGTTTATGCGTGGGACAGGATCCAGAAGGTGCTGAGCCAAGGGTGAGGACAGAAAATAAATCTGGGCAGTGCTCTTCAAGTATACAGGTGACTGTATCACCCCAGGGAGGACCCTGGGAAATGATGTGACCGTATAGCTAGGGTGCCATTTACTAGCACGTTCCTTAGACGGCCTACTTGAAGTGAGACGGTGATGTCAGAATTGCCACGGCGGATGCTGGGATAAGAAATGAAAGTCTCAGAGCTATGGATACATTAGAGGGGATGTATTATATAAGGTCAGAAATCCCATTCGACTATTCTTTCCCATAGGAGGGGCAGTGGGATATACCATTGACCAAAACAATAATGAATATGCTGGTGAGACTAGTCACAACATCACCGAGAAGTTCATCTCTTGCTCTCCTCTCTAAGCCAGGTGAGTGGAAAATACCTCTATAGACCTGAGATCACCAATAGCAATAGGGATGATAGGACCCAACACAAGAGAGACAAGGTGGCAGCACTTAACTAGAAGCATGCACATGGATGCATTTGCCATATAATGAACATTAAAGTTGGAGTCAAGTCAGTGAGCCAAGGAACATAACTCACAGAGAGTTATGGAGATGGTTAATAGAACATAAGATCCCAAGGCGAGTAATAGATAAATAGCCAAAAGTGTATTTCCCAAACTATAAAATCAGTGATAAAAAATTAGGAAGTTGTTGGTAAGGCTAAATACTTACAATATCTTACCCAGCTTCCATTTTAGAACCAGGTTTTGGACCTCAAATGCATTGACTTTTGAAAAATAGACTAAGTCACCAGAAGAAAAAGTCCTGCAAAGCCACAACAATTGTACATGGCTGTAATCTTCAAGTCCTGTCCAAAAGGGACCTTCAGGTATTTACTAAGGTAATTGTACACTAAATAAAGAAATATCTAAACATTTCAAGAACTGTTGGACACAGGTATGAGATGATACTGTGAGACCTGAACTATGTCAGGACCTCTTGTTATAGTGAGATCATATAAAGATAGATAATAAATGGGCTTCTGGCCTGGGCATAGTTTACAGTGGGACCACTGGATTTTCAGACTCACCAATGATCATTCGAGTCCCTAAGTATATATCGATTATATTTGCTACATGGCACCAGCCCATACACTATTAGGTATTTGGCCTGTGGTACAAGAGCTATTAAGACCAAGTAGAGAGGTATCTGGGTGGTTCACTCAGTTAAGTGTCTGCCTTTGGCTCAGGTCATGATCCCAGAGTCCTGGGATCAAGCCCCGCCTCGGGCTCCCTGCTCAACGGGAAGACTGCTTCTCCCCTCTCCCTCTGCAGCTCCCCTTAATCATATTCTCTCTGTCTCGTTCAAATAAAGAAAATCTTAAAAGAAAAATAGAAATCTCTAAAACTGCTCCATCTAAATTGCTTGCTAGGATAAAACAACAATATCCAATAAACAACAATATCCAATTGCAGGGGAATGGCAGAAATTGCTATTACCCCTAAATACCTAAAAGACACAGGAGAGATAGGCATCATCACAGCTTTGTTTAATACATCTCTTATCCCTGAAAAGAAAGAAAGAAAGAAAGAAAGAAAGAAAGAAAGAAAGAAAGAAAGAAAGAAAGAAAGAAAAGAAGAGAAAAGAAAAGAAAAGAAAACCAAAAATGCAAAAACAAAAAATAACAAATATTGGAGGATAAAGTGGATTATTGTAAACTCAAGAAAACAATAGCACCAGTTATTGTTGTTTTGCCAGAAGTGGTATATTTCCTAGAAAAGATTAGCATGACCCCAGGAACTTGTTAAGTGGCCATTGATTAAATCTGGTGAATGTGTTCTTTTGTATCTTTGTCAGTAGAAAAGAACAGACAACAGAATATATTTACAGTTTTGCTCTAGGATATGGTAGCTATTCTGTCTTCTCGACATAACACAGTTTGAAGAAATCCAGGCTGTCTGATAATTTCACAGAACATCATACTGCTCTACTATTATATAAATGACATTATTCTATTTGGACTGGATGAGGAAGAAGTGGCAAGTATGACGAAAGTCTTGGAGAGTGTGAAATAAATCCTATGAAATAGGTTCAGGGGCCCACTGGGTTAATAAAAATTTTAAGGTTGCAGCATGCTAGGACATTCTCTCCAAAATGAGGGATATAAAACTATTGCACTTTGTGCCTCCCACCAATGAAGAATGAAACATAGGGCTGGTAGGCCCGGAAGCAGTTTGTTTCATGCCTGGAGATAAAGCTAATGCCTGAAAGATTGGTGAATATGAGTGGGCCCCAGAGCAGGAAAGGGCTCTGTAATAAATCCTGACTGCAGTGCAGGCAACTCTGAGTTGTCGTCATATGGCTCAGAAGACCCTGTGGTACTAGAAATATTAGTGGTGGAAAGGATACCATATGTACTTTATGAGAAACCCTAGTGGGAGAAACCTCCAGGATTCTGGAATGAGGACATTGCATCTGTAGTCAATATTTATGGCTTTTGAGAAACATCTCCTGTTGTGCTGTTGGAACCTGGGCTAGCAGGGGGAATAGTTTGTCCCACTAACTTTCCTCTTTAAAGCTCCTCTTTCACACAGAAATGGAATATACTCCCAGAACCTGTAAGAAGTTGCGCCAAGAGGCACAAAGGGTGCATTTTGGTTGATGCCTGAAGTACTGCCTGGGATGCCTTTAGGGATAAAGGAATTATTATTCCCCTGGCTATTGAGTGTGATATCAAAAGATGGCCATCAACTATTAGCGTTTTTGAGGGCTATCTTCAGTAAAAACAAAGCTCCCTTAGCCAAGTCACACCTCTACAGGTATGCCTATATCCAATGGCTGATCAATCTGGGTGTATCAAGACTCAGCTATTTTATCCTAATTAGAGACATCTCTGAAACACCAGATGAGTTCCAGAGCTCCCTGTGGGATGGGCTGAGGTCTTGGTTGGGCTACATCCTGTTTCAACTATATTCTCCAGCTTCTTTTCCCTTCCTTCCATGGTGTTGATTCTAAGAGCACTCCCTAATCAATATCCTGCATGCAGATCTCCATCTTAGAGTTTGCTTCTCAGGCAACCCAACCTGTGACACATTGCTTATCCTCCTTTGGTTGATAAATAATTAAGCCAAAGACACAACTGATTGTTTTCCATGGGTTAGAATAGGAAAGAAAGAGATAGTCAAGAACCAGTCTTTTATTCCTTTCCTTCTATTTCAATTCTTCCTTCCTGAACTAGAAGTTTTAAGACTATCTAATGCTTTCCCCCTTAAATAGAATTAACTTATATTTTACCTGAAATTTTCAGTAGAGCAATTTCTAGACATAAATATTACCATTATTTAAAAAAGCAATTTAAAAGAAAGTAATTTCCATCCTCATGACTCTATTTCTCACTTATATATGTATACCTTTACTTAATGTGCTTCTATGTTTCAAGTATCTGAGGCTAATAAAGACAGTTCCCAAGGAATTTCTAAATGACTTCTGTGTTATTCTGAAGAAGTCATAGTTTTTCATAAATAAAATTGTAAATTTTATATATAAATATTATGAGAAACTTGCTTATATCTCCTTTTCTATGAGTTTTAGAGTGATAATTTAGGGTATTAATCTAATTAGAGATAATATCCAGAAAAAAATAACATAAATAAATATAATGCAAAGTTTCTGATTGAAGTCATGGAGCTAAGAATATTTTTTCCTTCCTTCCAAAGTCATATTAAATACTTAAAATAATATTTGTAAGAGAAAAAAATGAGATCACTGGCAATCCATGAAAGTAAGAATTTAGAGATATTTCACAAGCCAGATTGAGAGTGGCAGAAAAATCAAAGCGATGAAACAGAAGAGCTGTAGTTCTCAAGTTGTGCAGTGCACAACTCCAGGGGGGTCTCCATTCACATAAACTCATTTAATGTTTACTCCGCACCAACATTCAGAAGGGCCCTGGAGAGAGAAGCCCAAGATACCCACCAGTAGTTTTCCCAAAAGTGGGTCTTGGAGCCATCAGAAAAAGTCATTAAATAATTGATTATAAAATAGCGGAGAGAGTAACCCCTTCTTTCTTGCACAGGAAAACAGAGTGGCTGACATAAAGGGATTTTGCCCTCAAGGTAAAACCCCAACATAAATTAAAGAAAGTCTGTAATCTGTCTGGGGAGGGTTTAAGGTTCTATGAGAGAGACACTGGAGCTTTGCACAAGTCCTGGCTGACACAGTGGTTAAAGTGGGGAAAACCAGAAAAATCCAATCTGCCCTTGAGAGAAATAACTTATCCTGCTCCATCTCCAGAGTCAAGTTATCCTCCTGGCAATTGTGTGGGTCTCTAGGCTCCTTGTTTGTGTTAATTAATCTAGTCATTCAATTAATTATAAATGCGCAATCGAGATGGAGCAGAGAGTTGAGGACAACACTATGGGTGACAGCAAAAATAAAACTGCCTAAAGACAAGTCATTAGAAAAAAAATTAATTAAAATATATAATTAATAACTTCAGAGATTTTCAAATAGTACTGTATTTTTTTAAAATTTTATTTATTCATTTGAGAGAGAGATATATATACATAGAGAGAGAGAATGAGCAGAGGGAGAGGCAAAGGGAGAAGCAGGCTCCTCACTGAGCAGGGAGCCGGACTTGGGGCTCGATCCTAGGACCCAGGGATCATGACCTGAGCTGAAGGCAGACATTTAACCATCCGAGCCACCTAGGTGCCCTAACAGTACTGTATTTTTAAAATAAAACCAGGAAGACATGACAGAGAAAACAAAACTTAAAAAATTAAAAATTTTGAAAATTATACTATGATTTTTGAAACCAAAAATAAAAAGTTTTCTGATTAATAAAATAAACAGACCAAATAAGTGGTCCAAATTAAAGATGTTTTCTAGGGTATACAATAAAAAGACAGAGACAGTATGTGGAGGGTAGACTCAAAAAGTATGGAAAACAAAGTATAGAAAACAGGGTTAACGGAGAAGAGAAAACATTTAAGAGCCAAGAAAAAAACTTCTAAACTGAAGAATAGTATAAGTATTTAGATTAAAAAGACCAACAGAATTAATGGAAAAATTATAAAACAATCCACACCTAGATAAATAAATCTTGAAAAATTCAAAAAAGAGAGTAAAGAAATATATCAAAAATTAAAAACCACATTTACTTCAGACTTTTCATCAGCAATACTGAAAAATAGAACATAGTGGAGTAATATTTTCAAATCCTAAGTCTACGGTTCTATACCTAGCCAAATTATTAATCAAGTGTAAGAAGAAAATAAATTTGGAAAAATTGTGGGAAGCATAGGAACTCAGAAAATTTCTCATCTATTATCTTGCACACATGCATATATATATACATGTATATATGTAAGAATATAGGTATGCATATGTGTTATTTTATGTATATGTATATTTATGTATATGTATACATATATCTATATATCAGAATTTCTCAACCTCACAACCTCAGCATTATTAAGATTTTGGGCCAGATAATTCTATATTGTGAAGATTTACCATGTGCATTATAGAATACTTGGCAGCATCTCTAGTAAGTGGCAGAGTTGGGAACATAATACCCCCCAGTCAGGAATCACTAATATCTTTTTGTGTAAATGTGTGTGTGTACATACATATGTATATATGTGTATATATATGCATGTACATATACACACACAGAGCATACACACATCTATGTATATGCATAAGATTATACATTTACATACATATACATATATATGTATATGTAATATTATATATATATACAATCTATATATATATATATATACACACTCCCACACACATAATATATGGATAGGATAAAAAGATGATAGATAGATAGATAGATAGATAGATAGATAGATAGATAGATAGATAGACAGATAGATAGATAGATAGATAGGAAGACAGCTAACAACCCCTGACATCCAGGTGGCCTGGAATTGTCAGGTAAGTCTTGGTGCTGCTATGAGCTGGCCTGGCAATCATTGCTAGGCCTTGATTTCTCCTTGAACATAAACAATTTCACAGCATATCAACATCAGACATGGCGACTCTGTGACAATGATGAAACAAGACAAGTTAAGACCACTACATAGTCATGTCTGAACACAAACAAACACGAACAATGTCCAAACCACATATCCTGGCTCATAAGAGTAATTGCTCCTTCTTTATCAATTATGGCTTTAACCTCCATCTAATCTTCTCTCCTTACAGAAAAGATTTACTAAGACACCTAATCATGGAATTATTTTAGTCTCCTCAGAATGCAATCTAAAGCAGACCCTGCTTACTTAAACTGTCTCCCAAATTATCTA
This sequence comes from Ailurus styani, assembly GCA_002007465.1. NCBI lineage: Eukaryota > Metazoa > Chordata > Mammalia > Carnivora > Ailuridae > Ailurus > Ailurus styani. The sequence goes on along the minus strand of LNAC01000174.1, from coordinate 1,087,598 downwards.
ACACAAACTGAAATCCTATACTATAGTCAGTTAATTCTAACAGCGTCTTACTGAGATGCACTGTGGTTTCCATTGGTATGTGTCTCCCCTGCTACAAGAAGTAGTATACCCAACTCTGTTCAGTTGCAGATGTGTCCCTGGTGATTCAAGGAAGTATTACATAAGATACAAGAAAAAGATACTTAAAAGTGACCCAGATGGGGTGCCTGGGTGGCTCAGTGGGTTAAGCCTCTGCCTTCGGCTTAGGTCATGATCTCAGGGTCCTGGGATCAAGTCCCGCATCAGGCTCTCTGCTCAGCAGGGAGCCTGCTTCCTCCTCTCTCTCTGCCTGTCTTTCTGCCTACTTATGATCTCTCTCTCTGTGTCAAATAAATAAACAAAATCTTTTTTTTTTAAAAAAAGTGACCCAGAAATGAAGGACATAGAAAAGGAAATATAAGAAAAGCCACTATCCCTTGCCTTTTGGAAGTTCTAGTTACATAGGATTTTATTGCTCTTTCTATGGTCCAAATATTTTATTTGGTTGGACAGTAAATAGATATATTTAAGTGTGGGTATAACAAATGTTATTTATTGGTTTTCAGCCTTGAGAGAAAAAAAACCCCTAGAAATAAAGGAGAGTATACCTAACTACTAGTGATGGAATTGAACATACTAGTCAATATTATTAATCTTGATGTTGCAAAGATCATGATATAGCTGACAGAAATTGAGACATGGAATGGGGAAAAATAAGACCTAGAAGAAGGTCAGTAGGTGAATTAATTTCCTCATCTTTCATAGAAGGGAATCAGTAGATATTATTAAAAGTTGATAGAAAAAAGTAAAAGCTTAAAAATAGAGTTTAAAGTTAAAATTACTGGGCACCTGGGTGGCTCAGTGGGTTAAAGCCTCTGCTTTCGGCTCAGGTCATGATCTCAGGGTCCTGGGATCGAAGCCCGCATCGGGCTCCCTGCTCAGCGGGAAGCCTGCTTCCCCCCACCCCCCGCCTGTCTCTCTGCCTCCTGTGATCTCTCTCCCTCTGTCAAATAAGTAAATAAAATAAAAAAAAGCTTTAAATAAAGTTAAAATTACTACATGAAAACTAAAAATACATCAGTAAAAAATGTCTACCTTGTGGCAGAGGAATGGAAGATGATCTAAATACAGTGAATTTTCATCCTTTATTTAAGGAAGTGAATAGTTACTGTTTAATGTTGACAAATCAAAAAATAGAGGGATAGCACAGAACTTAAAGTTGTAACATTAAACTCACTGTGACTAATATAATGAAGTTTTAGCAGTGATTGCAATAGCAGAATGGAAAAGAGGTCATGGGGAAAGGCTGATTTTATTTTGTATTTCACAGATTGCTGCACACATTCTTGACTATGTGTGTCTATTACTTGTATAATTTAAATAAATAATGGTACATTCCTAACACATAATACATAAGGACCTAATCACCTTCCAAACGGCATACATCCAAATACTGTCACATTAGGGATTAGGTTTCAACATATCAATTTTGTTTCAACATACAGAATTCAGTCTATAGCATAGATCAAGAAGAAAAGAGGTGCGTGATCCCCGAGGCACATAAACATTTGAGGTTCAAAGAGTATGAGACAGAGTTAGGTCACGTAATCTAGAACTGTGGAGAGAGAACATTTGGACCTCTCCTTACTTAGAGTAGAGTTCAATCAGAGATATTTTTGTTCTTTTGTTTTTTTAATCAGAGATCTTAATATAAGAATTTGCCACACACAATGTGGTGTGTGTTTAACCACAAAATGGTTAAACAGTCTCAGTAAACTACTTCCTTTGTTTCTGATGCTGGAGCTTGACATGCATAGGACACAGACAAATGGGAATGAAAGATGGATGTGAAGGGGGCACAAGGATAAGCTGGCCCTTATGAGCACCAGCTGACTGCAACTTTAGGAGGATAGAGTGGAACTGCCTCTGACCTTGATAAAGTGTCCTGCAGGAGAAGCTGGGACCCTTTGTCATGGAGCTACACACACCCTTGGCCAGGAGTCGGAGAAACTGAAGGAAGATCACGGGGAGATGAGACAGTTGTAGGCTTGGCTACTACCCAATCCCAAAGTGGGCCAGGGGATAAGTGACAACATGCATGAGATGGAGAAGCACCTGCTTTGACCTGAGAATAAAGACAAAATGGTTACTGCTTCCCTCTTGCCTTCCAAATCTCTCATGAAAATATTTTTTGTTACTACCCTAACTAGAAATGCACAGGAAATTTTGGGAAATACAGTCCAAACTAGCCACAGTGACACATTTAAAAACTATCCAATCCAGTGATATTTTTAAAAAGTGTAAAACCCGTCATTAGCCCTTCCTCATTTTCTGTTATCTAGTTCTTGCTGTACAAAATGTGGAGGGGCCTTCCCCAGGCAGTACCCATCCCTGCTTCTGCTGAACAGTCAACATGCACCCACTCCACTCGACCCATCCCCACACCAAACTCAATTTTCTGGTGCACCTGATCTTGTGAAGTTTCAGGAATTGAGAGTACCCCACACAGTGTTCAATAAATGTTTGCCAGACCATGGATGAATGAATAGATCTAGATTGAGTTAATCACACTAAAATATGAAGTACTGATAATAATGCAGAAGGCAGGGGGGAATGGCAGAAGCAGCAGCAGAGATACTCTCTGGGGCTTGAAACTTGTCTGAATTTTGGCTCCATCACCCTGGTTTTGGTAAATTACTTAACCTTTTTCTGAGCCTTTGCTTGCTCAGATCTTAAATGTGATTAGTAGTATCATAGCTCATAGGGCGACTGTGAGAATAAAATGTCTATCAAATGCTTCTTATTTAGCAGCCACTCAACAGATACTCTGCTAATTTTTGAAACCAATAAGAGGCCCTTGACCTTTGACCCAATATGAAGCTATGTGAAAAATTCAGCTAGTTCATGGAAGTTTTTGGCAGTAAGTCACTGAATAGGCATATCAGCCCAGTCTTTAAGTATAAAACTCTACTTCCCTTAAAGTGTATCTTTTTTTTCCTCTCTTACTGCTTCACGTCTTTGTTTCTTAATCCCCAGGCCCCCTAGTAGGTAGCAAATTTTTAGTTTTTCTTTTAGAGCTACCACAGCATGGGGGAGTGGGGAGAAGGCAGGTGACAGGGAAAGAAAATCAGTGGTGCTGAGAGGCAGCAGGGACAATAACTGACATTTTTATCTATGGGTCATTATTAAGTCATGGACTGCCAGTAACGATTGATCATTTGTTCACAAGGTATTTTCAGTGGGGACCAATCTGCAAACATACTGTGACAGGACACCATTAAAATTGTTGCCTGGTATAGTCTCTTTATTAGTAATGCTAGGAATAAAGAGGAAAATGGACTGAGATCCACGAGGTACTTAGAAACTGGCTAAAAGAATTTTTTTTTCCTGGCTAAAAGATTCTTGTTCAGCCAAAGACCCCTTGGCCAGTCCTGCTTATGGTATCAGCCTGTAATTCTGCCTTTGAAGTGCATTTTACAAGTTTGTCATATCATTTGGTGGCAATTTGTTCTGCCTTCCCCAACATCACAAAATAGTCAGTCATTGATTTACCTCACGGCTTACATATTTGAATAACTTGACTTCTTATTGCTCAGTTTTACTGCTCTTTTGCTTTCTGCTTCATTTCCTACTGGCATACAAGCTAAAATAGTGACATTTGGAGGTATAGGAAAATGATGAGATTCTCAAACTCTGACCTGCTTTATTCAAGTTTGTCAGTGATAATCACCCACTTGTTTTTTTTTTTTGTCATGAAAGCTTTCAGATACACTTATGACTCTCTACCTATACCTACCCCACCACTGCCAGCACTGAGAGGTACAAAAATAGATCAGGAAAACAGAGTAAACAATTATTAGATTAGCTTGTTCCATATAACTGCTCTCTAGCTTGCTATATGTAACTTATGATTAAAAACAGTGTTCAGATTTCACTAATATTGAGCTATTTAGTTCTGGTGATAATTCTACAACGTCAAAGATATAATTTCCATCTGATAGGTCATTTATTTTAGGTGATCAAAATTTATACCCCACCAAATTGCTCCTCAGGCTAATGTACATAGGTCATTGATTAAGTAGTAACAAAACATCCTAAACAAGGTGCTGCTCTTATGGATCAAATAGTAAGGATCACATTTTAATATCTTTCTAGCAAATTCTTTGCCATACCAGAATTTTTTCTTTTAAAAGTCAGCTACATAATTGCTGCCTTTCACATCTGAAGCGTCATTAGTGACAGCCAATGCTCTCCACATGTAGGGCTGTACCTGAAAAAGGCCCAAGTGTTACTTATGTTGCTTCCCAGAGAGGTTTCCAATAGACTCGGGGCCCATAATGTCAGAGTATCCATATTTCTTTCAAAGAAATATGATTTTATAGATCAAAGAGAAAGATTGAGAGAGACTGAAAGAGAAAGAGAGAGAGAAACAGAGAGAAAGGGAGAGAGAAAAGAGAGAATACATTTTGTTTGATGTCTTGTAGACCCAAGAACCAAAGATAGCTCTGACTCACTGTTTGTGTGTCATATTGACTCAGTGCTGTGAGACTGGCTGTGTTCCAGGCATTTGGTTGTAGGACTCCTGTCTTGTCCTGGAATTTTGAAAATGATCCCAGGTAAGGTTGATGAAACAGCTGTGCAAATGTGGTGTGTTATCTGTAGCAAGTCCAAGTCTGGCATGTATTTTTAAAACAACAAGGTCTGTAAATTGCTTTGTGAAAAGATAATATTTGAAAGTCAATGACATTTAAAAATGGGAAAATGTGTTGTATACACAGGCATCTATTAAAATGGGGTAGGGGATGCTTATACAAAAATTCCTTCAGGTAAATAAGAAAAATTCCTAAATATTTAGGGACTCCCAATTGAACAGAAGACAGATTTGTTATCATCTAACAAATGTTCCAGACTTTAGGGTAACTTTTTGTGATAAGTTGTTGCAGACCTAAACCTCACTGAATTCCCTTGCATTGGGGTTGCCAAGAAATGATGGTTAGTTTTCTCTGGCTCAAACTTAGGTGGGATCCAAGTATGCTCTACTCCACTTCAATTCCAGCCATGTGATATGAGAAAAACAGAACTGCCACCTTCTTTTTCTAAAGGTTCATGTATCTGTACACCATTTTGTCTACTCATACTACAAAGCAAAATTTATTTTATGCAAATTATGCACAAACTCTCTTTAAATTTCAGCCCTCAGCTAGTGCGTGAATCTATATTAACAATCACCTGCCATGAACATGTATAGTGCAATTAGCACTATTACAATCTTTATGATACCTTTTTTTTAAAGATTTTATTTATTTGTCAGAGAGAGGGAGCACAAGCATGGAGAATGGCAGGCAGAGGGAGAGGGAGAAGTAGGCTCCCTGCTGAGCAGGGAGCCCAATGCAGGGCTAGATCCTAGGACCCTGGGATCATGACCTGAACTGAAGGCAGACACTTAACTGGCTGAGCCACCCAGGTGCCAAGATTTTGCAGAAATACTAAAATAATAAGCTAATATATTCCACATGTTTTCATATATACATAGATGTTTATACATTTATATACACACATATGCACACATGCACATAATTATTGTTTTGAAACTTTGAATCATACTCAAACCTTTATACTCTATTTTTTCCCAATATGTATCATACATGGATAATTACATTCATGATATGGACCATTCATATTAGTTCATACAACCTTTTCCATGGCTGGATTATTATTCCACAGTAGCCATGTGACATGAGTATTGTGTTAGATAACTTCTACTTGACTACCCAGATCCTCTTTCCAACTGCCTTTGCCCTGCACTCTGGGAGGCAGACTCTCAGGGGTTCCCTTAGCCAGTGGCTCTGACTGGCATGACAAACAGGAAGCTCTGGCAGGAGAGTAAAGAAGTGAAGAAAGGAAAAAGGGTGAGGACAGTGTATTTCTCCCCCCGCCTTTTATTTTAGGGTAGCATATTTATTTCTTAGCTTCCTCCATGCAAGTCTTCCTCAGCCTGGCTGTGTCCCTCAACTGATGGCAACTTCTCTCAAGTTCTCCTCTATGTTACTTTCTTTCTGAACTTTGGTCACAAATTCTTCTTAGGCCCAGAGAGAATAACAGCTCCATTCCTATTAAAACTGGGTCACTAAAATAGCTCTTGCGGATTCCCAAGAATCCGCAATCATGCTGATCACACTTTAAAATACTCCCTTTGTGAATAAACTCTCCTCAGGTTATCGTGACTTCCCAATTTCACTGGGACTCTGATAATATTATACAATTGCTCCTCTGCGGATGAACATTCAGTTTACTCTCAGGATTTTTTGCACAATTAAACATCCTTCTACATATATTCTTAAGTACTGGTGCTCTTATTTCTGTAATATATTTGTCAAAAATAGCAGAGCTCATTCAAAGGTTAAGTGCATTTTTAATGTTTACAAATATTTCCAGATAACTTTCAAAAAGATTTTAATCAATTCATACCTGCACTAGCAGTTTATTTAGTTTAGTGATTGATTCTTGTTTAAGAAAGAGAGAGAAAGACAGAGACAGAGCAGGGGGAAGGGCAGGGAGAGAGAGAATCCCAAGCATGCTCCATGAGCAGCACAGAGACTGACTAGGGGCTCAATCTCATGACGCTGAGATCATGACTTAGGCCAAAATCAAGAGTCAGACGCTAAACTGACTGAGCCACCCAGGTGGTCCTTCATTGATTTTTAACAAATTTTAACTGCTGACTATATGCCAAACCCTCTATAAAGTATTAACAAATATTAACTCATGTGATCTAGTATATGAGCTTTCCTATTTCCATATATCCTTATCATCACTGTATGTTACTAATGTTTTATAATTTTTTCCACTCTGATGTGTGTAAAATGGTGTCTCATTATTTAAATTTCCATTTATTTGGCTATTAGTGAAGCCGAGTATTTATCTAACTTGTCTAATTATATTTCCTCTTCAGTGAACTCTCCATTTATATCCCTTGCCTTTCTATTGAGTGTTTATATTAATGAGACAAATTAGATTGGGAGAATTTGGGTGAGTGGTTGGAATCCACAAAATTTAATAGGCTTTAAAATAGATCACAATTTCCAAATTAAATAATTCTGTAAAGCCAGTGAGAAATCAGATGCTATTCAACTATACTAAGATATATCCTGCTATTATCCACAGTCAGTACTTGTGTACTGGAGTGTGATCAGAAGAAATGCTTGACATTTTAGTGACAGAATATGAGACTATTCTGTAGATTGAAGGATTGTGAAAAATTTCCTAATAAATCATTTATAAACTAACCGATTATGGTTAGTAAGTATCTAAAATGTGCAAATGTGACTAGATCAAACTTGAAAGATGTTGGGGGAAAATGAATAAAAATCTTTAATTTTATAGATCAAGAAACTGAATCTCCTAGTAGTAACACAGCTATCTAATGACATTCAAGTGGAAAGAGTCTTAGACTGATAAAGAGCAGATCTTAACTGCTTTGAGCCTTTGTTTCCTATCCCTGTAAGTGGGAAAGTAACATGAGTTCTTCGTAGTGGACAGTGGGGGGAGGGCAGCTGAAATGAGACAATGAAAGCTCAAGTGTTAGAAAATTCTACCCATGATAGAAAGGTAAGGCATTCATGTAAGGTAAAAACCAAGTCTAGAATGCAGGTGTTCTCACTTTTCTATCCCATTCTCTTTGTCCCGCACTCTGGTGCCTAATCCAGGAAGCCCTGCTCATGAGCATTTCGTAGATATTGAACAACTTAGCCAGAGGCATCCCAAATATTTTTCAGGTATTCTGTAGTTCCCATGAACATTGAAATCCTCCAATTTACAGATACTTAACTTTTCTTGTTTCTTTACTCAGAGTTCAGCAACAGAGTTAATAGTCAAAACAAGCATCTAGTATTTTTAGCTAAAAGGTGCCAGATGAGACGCAAATCCTTTTGCAGGGAAAACTCAAGTCTGTGTGTTTGCTCACACTCCAAACATATTGCTTCTTTGCACCCTGCACCCCACATAAATCACTTAGATGACGACAATGCAAAAGCTCCAGCCCTGCTAAGAATAAATTATGCTAAGCAAAAGTGGATAAAAGTAATGCAAGGCCACATAATGAGCTGCATCTGATGACAGATTCATAAAGCTGTTCCCAATAACAAATGCTTCCTATTAATGAGAATTCAGAGAAATGCAATTATTTTCAAACTCCTACACTACAAAGTAGTCAGATTTTTTTTGTTATGTATGTAGTCTAAGCTATGGCTCTATTTGAGTTTTTACTTAAAAATATATGATATGCATTTTTTTCTACATACTATAATTTCTGGGGGCTGAAGTTTGCAAATTAAAAATCTGTGTTCAACTATACAGAGAAATGACCATCTTAACTTTGGAAAATCAAAATTTATTTTAAGTTAACATATTAACAACAAATATATCCAGGAGCATGAAGTATATTTCATTTACTGTTTACCTAAAAAACCTGTGTCAGTTCTATTTCAGAGTAACATGGAGTAAGAACGTTACACTCTGTCTCTCCTCCTAAATACATTGAAAATCTCTGAATACAGTGCATGCAGAGGCCCTCTGAGAACTCTGAAAAATAACAGGAGCAGCTGGTTGCATATGGAAACTAGAACGCAAGGTACCACTGAACTGGAAGGGAGCTTCCCACTTTATCTTCTGGTGTCTTCCAGGCTGAACTCAAAGGAAATTTGAACCCTTTAACTGCTCATTATTTGCACACAGAAAGAGTGCCAAGGGAAGCCTCTGTTTTTGGTTTTAGTAGGAAAGGAAGACCTGATGGAACAGAGAGAGTGAAGAAAGTCCCTTATATTTTTATTTCATCCATTGCTCCAGCATTCTGATGGTAGCAGTGGGCAGCAATGGAATCAAGAGTTGAACAGGCAATAAAAACTCTAGGACACAGAAACCCTCTCTCTGTCCAGAGGAACTGTGGTACTAACACTGTGGGGAGAATATGCATTGCCTTTTTTTCTTTTTTCTCTCTCCATCCTCTCATCACTTGATCTCAACAGCAGTCACAAATATCAGAAGTATGCAACAGAGTAGGAAAAACAAAGCCCTGGTTTTCTAGCCAGAGGGGAGGGAAGTGGGGATCCCATGAAGTAAAAACTTAGTGAGATGGTAGAAAAGAAAAATAATACACCAAGTGGAGTTACCCTAGAAATGTAAGGATAGTTTATGTTCAAACATTAAAGATTTTAGAGAACAAAAAGCAAATGATATTAACTGATAAAAAAATGACAATCTCAAACCTGATCATTATTAAAACTCTCAGCCAATGTGGAATAGCAACGAATGTCTTTAAATGGATAAAGATAAACTACACACACACACACACACACACACACACACACACACACACACACACAGAGGAAACACGAGACTTAATGGAGAAAGACTGAATGTTTTTCCCATAAGATCAGGAACAAGACAAGGATGCCTGCTTTAGCCACCCCTAGTCAACATTGGACTGGATGTTCAAGACATTGTAAAAAGGCAGGAAAAAGTAAACAGAAGTAACTTATTGGAAAGAAAGAATGAAATTGTCTCTATTCACGGTGATTATCAATGTAAAATATCCAAAGGGATTTTTACACACACACACAACCACACACACATATCCTATTCCTAGAACTAGTGAGTGAGCTTAACAAGTCATAGGATACAAGGTCAGCATACAAAATTCGATCATATTGCTATTTTCTAGCAATGAACAATTAGAAATTTTAGAAGAAATACAATTTACCATGACTCTAAGAAAGTATATAGATATGTATTTTTAAAAACAGGATCTCTAGGGGTGCCTGGGTGGTTTAGTTGGTTAAGCGACTGCCTCCATCTCAGGTCATGATCCCTCAGTCCTGGGAACGAGTCCTGCATCGGGCTCCCTGCTTAGCGGGGAGCCTGCTTCTTCCCTCTGCCTCTGCTCCCTCTGCTTGTGCGCACGCTCTCTCTCTGTGTCAAATAAATAAATAAAATCTTAAAAAAATAAAAAGTAAAAACAGGATCTGTACTCTGAAAATTATAAAATGTTAATGAAAGAATTTAAAAAAGATAAAAATAATGTAATTGATTGGAAAACACAATATAGTTAAGATGCTTAACTTTCCTCAAATTGATCTACAATCCTGTGAAAATCCTAATACTAAGTGATTCTAAAATTTATATAAAATATCAAAGTTTACAGAATAGCCAAAACATTTTAGAAGGAAAATAATAAATTTGGAGAAGAAGATATGTAGTCAACAAATAAACATATAATACTCTCAACATCATTAGACATTCAAGAAATGCTGATCAAAGCTACAATGGATTTCACTTGAAAGCCGTAAGAATGGCCAAAACAAGCAAACAACAATAACAAGAGAAAAACCTGAAAATGCCAAATGTTGACAAGGATGTGAAGCAACAGAAACTCATGTGCACTGTCAATCAAAATACAAAGTGATATAGTCACTCTGGAAAATAGTTTGGTAGGTTCCTATGAAGTTAAGCGTACCTTTAACATGTGATCCAACAGTTCCTCTTTTAGATATTCATTACATAGAAATTTAAATATGTGTTCACACTAGTATATGCACACAAATGTTTATAGCATTTCTATTTATAACTGCCAAAATATTTAAGCAATCCAAATAACCTTCCTTGGATGAATGGATAAAAATTATGGTACATCCATATAATTAAATACTCCTAGTAATAAAAAAGGAAGAAACTATTGATACACAACATAATATGGATATGTGTTACAACATTACGCCAAATGGAAGAAGACAGTCTCAAAAGGTTCATTAGTAAAAAAAAAAAAACCAACAAAACCATAGGGATAAGGAACAAATCCATGATTGCCTATTAAGTCTTGGGGGAGGTCTGATTACAAATGGGCAATCCAAGAGTTTTTTAAATGCATCCTGATTGTAGTAGTGATTACATGGATTTATACATGTGTTAATGTGCATAAAATTTTAGAAGAAAATAAGGTCAATTTCACTTAAGCAAATTTAAAAACAGTAATAAAAATCTTTCATTATAACTTTTAGTTGCCTTTCTTGTTACGCTGTTAGAATACTGCATAATTTTAAACTATACCAACTTCAATATCAAAAGAAAAGAATGAACACTGTATGATTCATTCTACAATGTTGTAGACAGCCCATGATATATCTTCCATAATTGAAATCTTTTCTATCTTCCTATAGGTCAAGATTTCTATTACACCAATAAAGGATTATAAAAACAAATTCTCTCATTCTCTATTAAAGTATGAATTGTATCAGTATATCCATATAAATGTTATTCATCATTGACAAGTATGTTTGGTGTGTCTATAAAATTATCCTTTCTAATTTTTTTTTTAAAGAGGGAAAGTGGGAAGGCATATGCTATGTCATCGAGTTAAGGAAACTCATGCAGAAATACCTCTTTTACACCATTTTATTTAGAAAAATTGAGACAAATTTATAGTAAGAAAGATCTGAGTTTCTTTCACTTAATTTGATCCCCATGAAAACCAGATAAGAAGGAAAGACCAGAGATATAATATATACTATATTTTTATAATTTTTTTAAGAGAGCAGGGTTTGAATTTCAAAAAAGTAATCATCAATGTTCTTTGAGTTTTGGGGAAATCAATACTTAAATTTGCAACTTCTGCACATCACTGTAGTGGTCATTTTGACATATTAGTTGGCTAGTCCCCAGTTATTCTTTTAAACACTATTCTAGGTGTTGCTGTAGAATTTTTTATAGATGGGATTAAAATCCATCATCAGTGAATTTTGAATTTTAAGTAATGGAAATTATTTTAGATAGTCTGAATGGGCTTGATGCAGTTAGTGAACGGGGTTAAAAGCGGAGCTGAAGTGCCCATAAGAAGAAATTCTGTCGACAACAGCTGCAACCTGTACCTGAGAGCTCCAGCCTTCCATTCCTGATGGCCTGCCCCTAAAATGGTGTAAATTAGTAATAAATTACTTAATTTATATCGCCTACTAATTCTACATCTCTGGTGTAATCCTGACTTACAGAGTTACCTGAATTGTAATTCTAAACAGAACATTAATCAATGAAATAGTTCAAGAGGACTCAATGGAATTTCCTAACCTTGATGAAAATACTATTACATTTTACAAATTAATTAAACTCAGAGATTATGTTTCACTGTTACAAAGTATCCCGTCAATTTCACTATCTTTGAAAAGAATGCCACCTCACCATCATTGTCAACCCCATGATATAGCCAGAAGGCCTCACAAAATGCTCTTTTTTTTTTTTTAATAAAATGGCCTCCAAAAAGAATTTGACCAGAAATACTTCAGTAGTCTCCTCGGAATTCTTTTTTCATTTTTTACTAAAAATATCACTATTATGCCCCAAACCCTGTTGTGTTAGAAATGGCAATATTACTTATTCAATCCAGAGCTAACTCTTTTTCTAAGTTTTTAACAATGGATAATTGAGCAGTCTAGTGAGGTTTTCATTCTGACCCAAGTTTGTTTCCATTCTTAAATCAACGTCATTTTGAACAGTATTTTCTTTAAGTTGTTTTTTCTTCCTTCATAAGTGCATTTCCAAATGTCATAACCTGGTTAAACACCCACTCTTACTCATTAGATCAAGGGCATTTTCCCCCATGGTTGGAGCATGTGGTTAAGAAGGATAAACCCAATCTGTGCTCATGAAGGATGACAAGTCTTCTGACTCACTGAGTGGTTTCCCTTACCCCCGCTCCCACCCCTCTTAACATTAGCTCTGGGCAGGATTTTATGGTGCAAGCTAAAAAGAGTTTCTCCTACCTTAACCCCCATGGCTGTATTTCTGATTTGGTGTAGTCATGACATTTGATCAGGATTTTAAGCTCTAGGGTTTTCATTACAGAGCTAAAAAACAGCCTTGAGATCAATGCTGGAGGACACAGGGTGAGTACTATGAATAAATCATGCGGTAGTATATTGATAAATGTACACTACTGAATACACAGAATTTAATATCAAGGTATTGTGGCTAGATTTTCAAATACCACTGCTGGAATATTATCAATACTGCTATAAGCTATTTTGTCAAAATAAGAGCCATCATTTTATTAACATTAGTAACAGTATATTTAAATTGTGTGCTTCAGGGCACTAGCTGATTGCCTTTGGTGTCCAAAGTGTTATCATTACCTAAACTGGGAAAATAAAATTCATTAGTAGTATGGAGGGTCTTTTCACTCATCTCTGAAGCTTGAGGGATTTTAAGTATAATCAGAGGAAGAATATTCAACTGAACAACTTAACACTCAGATTCAATGGGATAAATCTGATGTTGTTATTGGGGCAACTGACTTTTGTGTACATTTTTGTTCTTTTTTTCACTACGTCTTCAGCTTGCAAAAATAGGAAAGCACTGAGGAGAGCTATAAAATATATTTTCCGAAGTAGTCCAAAAGCTGCTTCTTTCAAAAATTAGCTTTTCTTCCATGCACTCTATAGCTATTAAAGTCTTAGACAACTTTTCAATTTTAAGGGTGAGACAAAACTAGCAAGAGTCAAAATCCATTCTTTCCTGCTTCTCTTCTCATATCTAAACTACATCAGATAAAAGGCATGATTTTTCATTTTGGAACACAGGAGCTCCTTGCATATATTTATTATTGAGTAAAATGGCACAGAACAGTAGTGACAAGGAATTTATCGAAAGTAGGCAACTCCTGCCAAGCAGGCAAGGTGTCCCAGAGAAATTTGACTTGAGCTCTACCTTAAAAAGCTCATAAGAAGTGGGCAGTAGAGGAGATGAAAAAAAGTTTCAGCATAATGGTCACAAACATTCTACAGTGTATCAGGCTATGTATTTTAGACACTCAAGACTTCTAAAACTTTTGGAAAACTGGAGAATAATTGCTCTCATTATTGATATTCAAATCAAAATGAACTATCTATGGATAGTTTCACTTCCAAGCAAGAAAATTTGCAGTAGAGGCATAGAAGATTTAAACAACACAAATAACAAAATGACCAAATTCATTTATACAGAACACTGCACCCAACAATGACATCATTTACATTTTTGAACTGCACAGAAACATTCACCAAATTGATCATGTGTTAAATCATAAAAAGAAATCCTTAAAAATATTAAAGAACTGAAATCACTTAGAGTATATTCTCTCATCAGAGAATTTATATAAAACCAAATAATAAAAAGGAAACTATAATAAATCCATTTGCTTAGAAATGCCAAGTAATTCATATTTCAAAGAAGAAATCATATTAGAAATTTAGAAAATGTTATGGACTAAATAATAATGAAGACATGACACATTCAACCCTGCTGGATAGAGCTAATAATTCAGTGCTTAAAAGGAAATAGACATAAATAAATGCATAGAGCAGAAAGAAGAAATGCTAAAAAACCAACTAAGAATCCATTTCAAGACACACATACACAGAAAAATCAATCCTTAAGAATGAAGAGGATAGGGCGCCTGGGTGGCTCAGTGGGTTAAAGCCTCTGCTTTCGGCTCAGGTCATGATCTCAGGGTCCTGGGATCGAGGCCCGCGTCGGGCTCCCTGCTCAGCGGGGAGCCTGCTTCCCCCTCTCTCTCTCTGCCTGCCTCTCTGCCTCCTTGTGATCTCTCTCCCTCTGTGAAATAAATAAAATAAAATCTTTAAAAAAAAAAAAAAAAAAAAGAATGAAGAGGATAGCAAATAATAAGACTGAAAAATCAATGAAATATAAAATAAGCATACAACAGAAAAATTATCAAAAAATGTTTTAACTTTTAATAAAATTGAAAACCTTTAGCAAGCCTGATTAAAACAAAAGAAAAAATATAAATTATATATCAGGAATATAAGACAAGGCATCAATATAGGTCATCCAAATATTAAGACCACATTAATTAAATATGAAAAATTTTCAGGCAATAAATTTGACAATTTGAATAAAATCGAAAAGTCTTCTGAAAACTCAACTTACTAAAGAGACCTAATAAGAAATTTAAAATATGAGTAGTCTTAAATAGCCTAAAGACAGTAATCTAATTTTTTAAATCCTCCCATAGAGAACATTCCAGTCCATAATCGATTAAATTATGAATCCTTCCAAATACCAACACTGCACACATCTACCAGAGAACAGATAAACAGGAGTAAGTGCTAACTCTTCATATGGAGACTGCATAACCTTGAAACCAAACCCTATAAAGATATTTGAAAAGGAAGAAACCTATTGGCCAATATTGCTCATCAATCTAGCTCTTATACCCTAAATAAACTACTAGAAAATGGAGCTCAGTTGTATTTTAAAAAAAGAAGTACTTCATGAGTAAGCAAAGTTTATTCCAAGAAACTGAGTATTTTTACTTTTGGAAATCAATCAACATAATCCACTACATTAATATAAACACAACAGAAAAATTAAATGGTCATCTCAATAGAAGCAGAAAAGTAATTTGGTGAAATTTAACATCTACTTTTTTTTAAAAACAGTAAACTAAGTGTTAATAATGAAAACAAATTAAAAACATAATGTAATATCAACACACATAAAGATGGTTAAAAATAAAATGACTGAAAATACCAAGTGCTGGAGAATATGCTCTGGATGGGAACTTCTCATACATTGAGGGTCAGAGTGCAACTGGATACAAAACCCTTGAAAAACTGATAGCATACAATAATATTGAATGTACATACACTCCATGACTCAGCAATTCCATTCATAGGTATAGACATAACACAAATATGGACATATATTCTCTAAACACATGTACAAGAATGCTTAAGGCAGAACTATTTTTAATAGTCTCAAACTGAAAACTTGCCAAATGCCAAAAAATTGAAGGGAAAAGTAAGCTATAGAATATTTATATAATGGAATTTTATGAAGCAATGGGAATGAACAGACTACATCTATAAGCATAGTATATATAATACCTGAGATATGTATAGCATTAGTTATCTATTTCTGATGTAACGAATTACTAAAAATTAAATGACTTAATATGCATTTTTTTGTCTTGAAATCTGTAGGTCAGAAACTTGACTTGAGTCTCACTGAACTAAAATCAAGGTTTCAATAAGGCTGTACTCCCTTCTGAAGACTCTAGGAAATACTCCAATTGCTCGTCTTTTCCAACTTGAACCCTGTTCAGTTCCTCAGATCATTAATCTTATTCTGGAGTTCTAATAGCCAAGAGGGTTTTCGATGTAGCCCAGGCAAGAAGAGCCAGTGCATGAACTCTTGGCCACTGTGGCTGACTTTCTATCTCAGATAACTAAAACCCAAGGGAATTCCACCTCCACACAGAGTAGCACATGGCTTACATGTCAGTCTGGAGAAGATTAGAATAATCAAGAAAGATTTATTCATCCAGTGTAAGGTGGCCTGACGGTCCAGCTTTAGAAATTTTTTTTTTAATTTTATTTTTATTATTTGCCCAAGGGGTACAGGTCTGTGAATCATCAGGCTTACATCTTTCACAGCATTCACCAAAGCACAAACCCTCCCCAATGTCCATAACCCATCCACCCTATCCCTACCCTCCCAGACACCACACACTAAAATAGACTCAAAATGGATAAAAGACCTCAATGTGAGAAAGGAATCCATCAAAATCCTCGAGGAGAACACAGGCAGCAACCTCTTCGACCTCAACCGCAGCAACTTCTTCCTAGGAACCTCACCAAAGGCAAGGGAAGCAAGGGCAAAAATGAACTATTGGGACTTCATCAAGATTAAAAGCTTTTGCACAGCAAAGGAAACAGTCAACAAAACCAAAAGACAACTGACAGAATGGGAGAAGATATTTGCAAATGACATATCAGATAAAGGGCTAGTATCCAAAATCTATAAAGAGCTTCTCAAACTCAACACCCATAAAACAAATAACCCAGTCAAGAAATGGGCAGTAGACCTGAACAGACATTTCTCCAAAGAAGACATCCAAATGGCCAACAGACACATGGGAAAGTGCTCAACATCAACCAGCTTTAGAAATTTTAAAGCTAACAAATTTGTTAAGAAATTTTCCAAGATGGCCAGTAAGAAATTTGAGAACATTTTGTGTCAACTCAAAATCATTTTTCTTCCTCTTTTACTATTTTTGTCTTAAAAGATTATACATACATTCTGTATTGGAAGCAAATGTAGAAGAGATATAGTGCTTATACCTGGATTGCATCATTTCTAGATTAAAGTAAGCCAAACTGCTCAAAGATTTTAAAATAGTGGAGTTTAAAGAGACGATACGTTCTTTGGGTAGTGATAGCAGGAATATGCAGCCTACTTTAGGCTGTCTTCAGGAGTTTAAATAGAGTTCTTCTTACAGTACCCTTCCTCCCACATTACCCTGTGTGCTAATACTCTTGAGAATGGTGTAATTAACTTGTGTCACTGCTGTGTGTGACTTTGATATCAGTGTAGTTATAAGGCACTAAAATGAGGTTTGTGTATAAACAATCAGTCTCAGGTTGCTTTATCAGCTGCTTTATCAAGCAGCTCTGCCAAGAACACAGAGAAATTTAACAGAGGAGTCAATAACAACACACCTGCCTTTAAGGCAGTCAGCTGAGTCATAGTCTGTATGTTTTGCTCCAGAGCAGTAGCAATGCATGTATTCATGTGCTAGGCATAAATAGAATGGTCAGGATACATCTAGTGATTTTGGGGAAGTTTATGAAAAAGTAAGCATTAAATTATGAAGCATAAGACTAAATATTATTGTATCCCCTCAGGACTGTGTGTGTGTGTGTGTGTGTGTGTGTGTATCTGTGTCTATGTCTGTGTTGGGGAGTGCAGTTGGGGAGGCTGCAGGGAAAATTAAATATTTAAGAATTTTACTTTTCCCAGACTATTTTTATTATGATGCTGCTACCTACACAGCAGATATGTGTACAGGAATACATATATTTTTCCAGCAGTCTTATTTATATAGAAAAAATAAATAATTTATTATTTTAAAATCTATATTTGGATAGAAAAAACTGTATCCTGTTTAAACAGTTTACAGATTCAAATGCAGAGAAATGTTTAATCTTTACATATGTGTAAATAGATTATGCATTTATGTATATTTTTATAACTACCATTATTAAGCCCTACTTCCTATATGAAGAATAAGCAATATGTTTTACATGTATTGTCATAGTTGTTCTCACAAC
The DNA here is from genome assembly GCA_002007465.1 of Ailurus styani. Classification (NCBI taxonomy): domain Eukaryota; kingdom Metazoa; phylum Chordata; class Mammalia; order Carnivora; family Ailuridae; genus Ailurus; species Ailurus styani. Next base: position 1,069,425 of record LNAC01000174.1, on the reverse strand, counting down.
AATCTTGAATGATAGGTATTTAGATCCCATTTCAAGGGTGAGGAAATGGTTGGGGAGTTAAGTAACTTGCCCTGGATCACACTAATCAATTAAAATGTTGATTGGTGACCTATTCTCTGTGAAGTATTATACACCAAACATTATGTCTGTAAATATATCTTTTGTTTTTTATTCAGTTATTTCCTTCAGATGAATTCCTGAAAGTTGAATTGCTGGTGCACAGGGAAGGGAGGGCCAGTCACTACATTCTTTTCTCTTACATACAATCATAGCAAGTATGGAAATCCCTGGCCATTTAACCCTGTGTGCTTGTGTTTGCAATACGACTGTCAACGACAGAGAAACATCCTTCCCAACACAGGACCCTCCCATTAATACCTGATGACTGGAGTTCCAAGGCTAAATCTTTCACTTACTTCACTCTCCTCTAGCTTGTGCTATAACAGTATCCACTGGACAACTCTCCCCTTACTGAAGTGAAATATTTCAATAGTACCTTATTCTTCACCTTGGTTAAAGTGGAATAATAAGGCTAGTTCTACTACTGTCTCACACGTGGTAGATAAGCCTTTCCTCTCACTAAATCCATGGCAACCAGTATTTCGAAAATAGTAAGATTTCAGCACTGTATTCATAAAATTCAAAATATTCACACAGTTAGGTCTGGTTGTTTTCTGTTCTTAACCTTTTCTTCCATTTATATTTATATAACTGCATTGTGCAGGGCGCCTGGGTGGCTCAGTGGGTTAAAGCCTCTGCTTTCGGCTCAGGTCATGATCTCAGCGTCCTGGGATCGAGGCCCGCATCGGGCTCTCTGCTCGGCAGGGAGCCTGCTTCCTCCTCTCCCTGTCTCTCGGCCTGCCTCTCTGCCTACTTGTAATCTCTCTCTGTGTCAAATAAACAAATAAAATCTTAAAAAAAAAATAACTGCATTGTGCATTTTTAAACTGAAATTCAAATCATTTCCCTATTCTACCCAGAATCCAATCTGTATTTTAAAAATATCTGCAACAATAAAAAAAGGGGAAAAAAGTATTTTGTTATTAAAATGATAATTAGTTTTTCTTATGCTAAATATATTTTCTAGTTTGGGGACTTACTAAAGAAATAATAAGCAGTAAACTTTAATCTTGTTAATCTACTGAACCCAACAATGATCTCTCAGCCATCAGACACTCTTCCCAAATCATGAACAAAGAAATATCTATGTATAGCCTTTGTTTATTTAGCCCAGAAATGTTCAGAGAATGTGCATTTGTGCTTGTGTGTGTAGGAATACTATATCCTGATCCCTTGGAAGTTGTTAATAATTGTACCTGCCTCCTACCCACCGAAATTTTGGTATACATTCTTCTATTCTCCTCTTTCTTCCCAACCAGACTATCACTGCAGAAGAATTGCTGCCAGTTTCTTGTATCCATCAGTATATGAAAAATTGAGAACAGTAGTTATAATCCCCATGTCAACATTAAACATTGCAGCTGAATTTATGCTGAGACTTCTAAGGCCTTCACAGTATTTTTCACAAACCATAATTATTCATATCTATATCTATTCCTCCCTATGGAAAAAATCATCTTTATAGTTGTGTTTTCATGAGATTCTTTTTGTACTGTCTCAACTTTCTTGGCAATAGCAATCATTTAAAAATACTTATAAGATGAATGAATGAAAGAAAGAAGTGAAAAGTTTAAGTAAACTGTCACTTTGGGATGCAGAAAAATTTCTTTTCCTGGGGGCATGTCACTATTTACTTCATGTCCAAAGAAGTTTTGCTGCACATTCCATATGCAGTAGCTTGTTTATCAAACTTTGCAGGCTTGCAAAAGGCAATCATCCTGAAAGCACTGTAGGTTTTCTGGCCCCATTAACCCAAGGGGTATAACTCCTGGCTATATACTAGGGATTAGAATTCAATGGGTTCACAATAGTCTGGAGCATCTTGGAGAAAAAGACTTGTGTTTGCCCTAAGTTTAGATCGGAGAATCATGGAATTTTCATTCAGGGCTTTAAAGATACTTAAATGGCAATTTAAGTTACCATTTTACCATTGCATCTAATTTTTTTTAAGTCCAGCTGTCTTCTTATGAGATTCCAGATTAGAGGGCCTTATTTGCCCCCTGCTAGGTTTCTGATTTCCTTGGAGAGCAGTGAAGTTATCTTATATTTCTGTTCCATTTATTGTACTTAGTATAATGGCTGAAAGCAAGGTCAGGGAACTCAATGGATGTTACAACTAGGGCAACAAAAGGAAATGAAGAAAGCCAGAAGTCATGTATAGAGACATACAGTAGTCAAAGTGTCAGTTAGACAATTAACAAATGGGAAGACTGGCAAATGAACTGGAAAGAAAGTCTATAGACAAAGACAGAGTGGAAAAATAGAGCATTAATTCAAGATCAAAGGGCATTATTCAAATATGGATAAAATGGACAATTGATCATATGAGGTTTAAGTTTCCAGCAAAGGACAAGGTTACTAGGACAGGTAACCAGTGGCAACGGGATATCAGATACAAAGGAAAATTGGTTCATGGTCACAGAAAGGCATGATGTTTGGAGCCAGTCAGTTCTGTGAACGTGGCTAATTTTCCTACTTTCTCTAAGTTTGCTTCCATCATAACATTTTAATAAGATCAATGCCTACTTCATAGGGCTGGTGAAAACATGTCAAGTGGCTGCTCACAGTAAGCACTCAATGATGGAAAGTGGTTATTAACTTTAAGAGGTCTGAGGGTACATGACAGAGTCTTGGTGAGTGGGCAGTGAGCATGGTGCTCTACTGGAACCCGTAGTGAGAAAGAATCATTTATCAGTCAGTATCACACTTTTCCAGTCTGACTCATCCTCTATGTGAACAGAAATATTCTTTAATATGTGAGAGACCAAAACCTGCTGGTGGCAGCTAAGCTATCACTTATAATGGTTGAGCAATCATAACTATGTGGATCCTGGACACCTTAGCCACCTTGTTAATTCCTTATCATTCATCTTCCCTCAATCACAGAGGTACCATAGATCAGAATCACAATGCCAATTTCTAATTATTAAAATAGGGTGAAGTATAATCACCCACACCCACCCTTCTGCAGACCCCTAAAGAAGAACCTGCTATTTTTCTCACATCCACACATTGCAAGGTCAGCTATTATCAGGATTTTCAGTGCTGATTCAGAGCCATGACTTCTCTATTTCCTTATAATTACTGGTCTTTGGGGGAGAATCATAACAAGCCATTTCAGCCTCCAGTCCTCCTCACTGCTGAAACACACCTCTTCTGTATTCACATCCCTCATTCCCTGAAGAATTTAGTGTCAGGCTATCTTCTTTCCCTCTCTGATCATTCCATTATCCTGGGAGATATCTGCTTCCACAAAGACAACTCAGTTACCTAATCTCTCAGTACTTTGGTCTTAACTTAAATAACTCACACCTTCACTACATATAAGCCAATGTTTCTTGAACATTTTCATCTAGTGTTTCCTTTTTTCCCTATCTACAATCTATCTGATGATGCTAATGGATAAATTTCACAAAACTGTACAAATTAGAACTTTATGGTTGTCACCCCCAAATGGGTCCTCAATGCCACCATGATACTTTTATGATTTCTCAATACTTTAATATTTTTCAAGATTGCTATCCTCACCTTTAGTCCTGTACATTGCAAGACCTTCTCCACTCTTAAACATTTGAATTAGAACATCTCTGCTGTTGGCCTTACAGAGAAAATAAAGACATAAGCATTTTCTTGATTTTTCTATAGCCATAATCAAACTTACAGACTTCCCTGCATATACAATCATCTTTTTCCTTTTTTCCCTCTTAAAATGAACATGGTATCTCTTCTCTTATCTACGGCGATTTTCTCTATTTGATCCTGAATTCTCTCCTGACTCTTCAGGTTTATAAATTATTTTTTTCCTTGTCCTATAACTTCTCTAGATTTAAACATTTCCTAACTCTCATATTTCCATGCTTAAAAAAATTCTCTCTTGAGATTTGTTTCCCTGGCTACTGCGTGGGGGCTGGGGGAGGGCAGGGGAGAAAGAGAATTTTAAGCAGGCTCTATACCCAGTTCAGAGCCCAAGGTGGGGCCACTTTTATGGGCCTAAAATCATCACCCTGACATCATGACCTGAGTAAAAATCAAGAGTTGGACACATAACTGACTGAGATACCCAGGTGCCCCATCCTACCTACTGTGTTATATTGATGCTCTATTCAGAGTGAACTTATCTATAGGGTTCTCTACACTTATATTAACTTTTTCCCCTTGCAGTCACTTCTCAATCCACAAAAATTTGGATTTAGCAAATCCAACTCCGATGACATTGATCATACAGTTACCAAAAGCCTGTTTGTTGCTTTGGCTCCAAAAAGTGCTCCAAAAAGCACTTCCCAGTCTTTTCTTGACTGATTTCTTAAAATACATATGGCATACTTGACTCCTGCTCGAAAAACTGGCCTTTCTTTGGAATTTATCCCACCATATAGTCTGCTGGTTTTCCTTTTCTTACACACACATGCTACACACACACACACACACACACACACACACACACACACACACACACAGTATATTCCTTGGATGTTAAAAGTCCTCTATTGTCCCACTTCTTGCTACAGTCATACTATTGCCTTTTCTATTTTATATACAATCTGGTCTTCTTCACTGAAATGAAAGTCTATCACTGAGACCTCCAAACATGTGATTCCTTCACATTGATTATCCATGCTTTTACTTAACTTCTACTTAATGATTTTGTCTCATCTGAGATCTAAAGTCCTCTGGAAAATCTAATGTAGCCTCAGTAAATGCCCCTCAAATGTGCTATCAAAAGTACTTTTACTTCCTCTTTTTTTAACCATTTTAACAGTGTGTTTAAGATGTCTGTTTTCTATTTTCCCTATTAGATCATAGGTTCTTAGAATGCAGAGAATTATTTACCATCACATTGCTAGAACATAGACCATTACTTGGTATAAAACAGGTGCTTAGTGAGTATCTGTCAAACTGAATCAATCAATAAATTATATCATAAATATATATTCTAGTGAATTTAATATTAAACCATGGAAGAATTCAAAAATAAATTATTAAATAGATCATCTGTAAGCATTTCAAAAATAAAGTGATGACTAAAAGACATCATGGGTTCACAAAGAACAAGTCATCTCTTATTAATTGGATTTTCTCTGGCAGATGAGAATGCCCTAGATGGAGTACCTAGACTTTTCTCTTTAGAACTGCTTTTGCTTCAAAAGTATCTAAGAACTCAGTTCTTAGAGTCTCTTATATCATTGTGGGGAAGATGGTGAGATGAGGTCAAATACAAAAAGAAAAATACATGGTGATATTTCTTTTTCTTTTTTAGTAGTGTATTATTAGTTTCAGAGGTGGAGTTCAGTGATTCATCAGTTGTATATAACACCCAGTGCTCATTACATCATGTACCCTCCTTAATGACCATTACCCACTTACCTCATCCCCCCACCCCCTTCCTTCCAGCAATCGTCTGTTTCCTATGATTAAGAGTCTCTTAGGGTTTTTCTCCCTCTCATTTTGTCTTATTTTATTCCCCTCCCCCATTCACCTATGCTCTTCTATAATTTCCTAAATTCCACATATGAATGAAATTGTCTAATTGTCTTTCTCTGATTGACTTATTTCACTTAGCATAATAACTTTTAGTTCCATCCACATCACTGTAAATGGCAAGATTTCATTTTTTGGTGGCTGAATAATATTCCATTGTACATATATACCACATCTTCTTTATCCATCCATCTGTCAATGGACATCTGGGCTCCTTCCACAGTTTGGCTATTGTGAACGTTGATGCTATAAACATTGGGGTGCAGATGCCCCTACAGATCACTACATTTGTAACTTTGGGTAAATATCTAGTAGTGCAATTTCTGGGTCCTAGGATAGCTCTATTTTTAACTCTTTGAGAAAACTCCATACTCTTTTCCAGAGTGGCTGTACCAGCTTGCATTCCCACCAGCAGTGTAAGAGGAATGATTCCCCTTTCTCTGCATACTCACCAACATTTGTTGTTTCCTGATTTGTTAATTTTAGCCACTCTGGTGTAAGGTGTAACACACTGTGGTTTTGATTTGAATTTTCCTGATGCCAAATAACATTGAACATTTTTTTCATGTACCTGTTTGTCATTTGTAAGTCTTCTTTGGAGAAATGTCTCTTCATGTCTTCTGCCCATTTCTTCAATGGATTATTTGTTTTTTGGATATTGAATTTGATAAGTTCTTTATACATTTAGGATACTATCCCTTTATCTGGTAAGGGATTTGTAAATATCTTCTCCCATTCTGTAGGTTGTCTCTTGGTTTTGTTGACTATTTCATCTGCTGGGCAAAAGTTTTTTATCTTGATGAAGTTCCAATAATTCATTTTTGCTTTTGTTTCCCCTGCCTTCAGAGACATGTCTAGCAAGAAGTTGCTGCAGCCAAGGTCACACAGGTTGCTGTCTGTGTTCCTCTCTAGGATTTTGATGGATTCCTGTCTCACATTTAGGTCTTTCGTCCATTTTGAGTGTTTTTGTGTATGGTGTAAGAAAATGGTATGGTGTAAGAAAATGGTAAGAAAAGAAANGGTTGCTGTCTGTGTTCCTCTCTAGGATTTTGATGGATTCCTGTCTCACATTTAGGTCTTTCATCCATTTTGAGTGTTTTTGTGTATGGTGTAAGAAAATGGTATGGTTTCATTCCTCTGCATATGGCCCAACATTTTCCCAATTTCCCATATGGCCCGATTTTCCCAACACCATTTATTGAAGAGGCTGTCATTTTTCTATTGGATATACTTTCTTGCTTTATCAAAGATTAGTTGACCACAGAGTTGAGGGTCCATTTCTGGGTTCGCTATTCTGTTCCACTGACCTATGTGTCTGTTTTGTGCCAGTACCATACTGTCTTGATGATTACAGCTTTGTAATATAGCTTCAAGTCCAGAATTGTGAGGCAACTAGCTTTGGTTTTCTTTTTCAACAAAAGAAAAAGACACTTGGGATCTTTTCTGATTCCATACAAATTTTAGGATTGTTCCAAATGTTCTAACCCTGTGAAAAATGTTGATAGTATTTTGATAGGGATTGTATTAAATGTATAGATTGCTCTAGGCAGCATAGAAATTTTAACAATATTTGTTTTTCCAACCCATGAGCATGGAATGCTTTTCCATTTGTGTCTTCCTCAATTTCTTTCATGAGTGTTCTGTAGTTTTCAGAGTACAGATCTTTTGCCTCTTTGGTTAGGTTTATTCCTAAGTATCTCACAGTTTGGGGTACAATTTCTTCTGTCTCATTGTTACTGTATAGAAATGCAACTGATTTCTGTGCATTGATTTTATATCCTGCCACTTTCATGAATTCCTGTATGAGTTCTAGCAATTTTGGGGTAGAGTCTTTCTGGTTTTCCACATAGAATATCATGTCATCTGCAAAGAGTGACATTTGGACTTCTTCTTTGCCAATATGAACACCTTTTATTTCTTTTTGTTGTCTGTTCACTGAGGCTAGGACTTCTAGTACAATGCTGAACAACAGTGAGGACAGTGGACATCCCTGTTGTGTTCCTGACCTTAGGGGAAAAGCTCTCAATTTTTCCCCACTGAGAATGATATTCTCCTTGGGCTTTTTGTAGATGACTTTTATGATATTGAGGTATGTTCCCTCTATCCCTACACTGTGGAGAGTTTTAATCAAGAAAGGATGCTGTCCTTTGTCAAATGATTTTTCTGCGTGTATTGAGAGGATCATATGGTTCTTGTCCTTTCTTTTATTAATGTAGTGTATCACACTGATTGATTTGTGGGTGTTGAACCACCCTTGCAGTCCAGGAATAAATCCCACTTGGTTGTGGTGAATAACCCTTTTAATGTACTGTTGGATCCTACTGGCTAGTACCTTGGCGAGAATTTTTGCATCCACGTTCATCAGGGATATTGGTCTGTAATTCTCCTTTTTGGTGGGGTCTTTGTCTGGTTTGGAGATCAAGGTAATGGTGGCCTCACAGAAAAAGTTTGGAAGTTTTCCTTCCATGTCTATTTTTTGAAACAGCTTCAGAAGAATGGGTATTAATTCTCCTTTAAATGTTTGGTAGACTTGCCCTGGGAAGCCATCCAGCCCTGGACTCTTGTTTCTTGGGAGCTTTTTGATTACTGCTTCAATTTCCTTGCTGGTTATTGGTCTGTTCAGGTCTATTTCTTCCTGTCTCAGTTTTGGTAGTTTATACATTTCTAGAAATATATCCATTTCTTCCAGATTGCCTAATTTGTTGGCATATAGTTGCTCATAATATGTTCTTATAATTGTTTGTATTTCCTTGGTGTTGGTGTGATCGCTCCTCTTTCATTTGTGATTTTATTTATTTAGGTCCTTTCTCTTCTCTTTTTGATAAGTCTGTCTAGGGTTTTATCGATCTTCCTAATTCCTTCAAAGAACCAGCTCCCAGTTTCATTGATCTACTGTTCTTCTGGTTTCTATTTCATTGATTTCTGCTCTAATCTTTATTAATTCTCTTCTCCTGCTGGGTTTAGGCTTTACTTGTTCTTCAATTCCTTTAGGTGTAAGGTTAGGTTGTGTATTTGAAATCTTTCCTGTTTCTTGAGAAAAGCTTGTATTGCTATATACTTCCTTCTTTGGACCACCTTTGCTGCATCCCAAAGGTTTTGAACAGTTATGCTTCCATGNCTATATACTTCCTTCTTTGGACCACCTTTGCTGCATCCCAAAGGTTTTGAACAGTTATGCTTTCATTTTCNATGCTTCCATGATTTGTTTCCATGATTTTTTAAAATTCTTGTTTAGTTTCCTGGCTGACCCATTTGTTTTTTAGTGAGATGCTCTTTAACCTCCACATATGTGTTCCTTCCAAATTTCTTCTTGTGATTGAGTTCCTGTTTCAAAGCACTGTGGTCTGAAAATACACAGGGAATGATCCCAATCTTTTGGTACTGGTTGAGACCTGATTTGTGACCCAGGATATGATCTATTCTGGAGAATGTTCCATGTGCACTCCAGAAGAATGTGTATTCTGTTGCTTTAGGATGGAATGCTCTGAATGTATCTGCGAAGTCCATCTAGTTCAGTGTGTCTTTCAAAGTCCTTGTTTTCTTGTTGATCTTCAGCTTAGATGATCTGTCCATTGCAGTGTGGGGGTGTGTGGTAAAGTCCCCTACCATTATTGTATTATCATTAATGTATTTCTTTAATTTTTTTATTAATTGGTTTATATAATTGGCTGCTCCCATATTAGGGGCATCGATATTTACAACTGTTAAATCTTCTTATTGGTTAGACCCTTTAATTTATGATACAGTATCCTTTCTCATCCCTTATTATAGTTTTTGGCCTAAAATCTAATTTGTCTGATATAAAGATTGCCACCCCAGCCTTCTTTTGATGTCCATTAGCATGATAAGTGGTTCTCCACCACCTACCATTCAACTTGGAGTTGTCTTTGGGTCTAAAATGAATCTCTGTGGATAGTATATGGATGGGTCTTGCTTTTTCATTCAATCCAATACCTTGTGTCACTGATTGGGGCATTTAGCCCATTTACATTCAGAATAACTATTGAAAGGTATGAATTTAGTGCCACTGTATCACCTGTGAAGTCATTGTTGTTGTGTATTATCTCTGATCCTTTCTCATCTATGTTACTTTTGGGCTCTCTCTTCTCTTAAAGGATCCCCTTTAATATTTCTTACAGGGCTGGTTTAGTAATCACAAATTCTTTTAGTTTCTCTTTGTCCTGGAAGCTCTTTATCTCTCCTATTCTGAATGACAGCCCTACTGGATAAATTACAAAGTATTCTTGGCTGTATATTTTTCTCATTTAGCACCCTATGAATGTCATGCCAGTCCTTTCTGCCAGGTCTCTGCGGATAGGTCTGCTGCCAGGGTTATGTAGCGTACAGTTGTAGGATAAAGACCTCTTGAGCTGCTTTCAGGATTTTCTCTTTTGTCTCTGAAGTTTGCAAGCTTCACTATTCTATGCCGAGCTGGTGCCTTATTTTTATTGACTTTGAAGGGGTTCTCTGTGCCTCCTGGATTTGAATGCCTGTTTCCTTCCCAGATTAGGGAAATTCTAAGGTATAATTTGCTCAAATACACCTTCAGCACCCCTTCCTTTCCTCTTCCTCTGGGACCCCAATTATTCTAATACTGTTTCATTTTATGGTATCACTTATCTCTCAAATTTTCCCCTTGTGATCCAGTAGTCATCTCTCTTTTTCTCAGTTTCTTTATACTCTAACATTTTGTCTTCTAGATCACTGATTATCTCTTCTGCCTAATTTATCTTAGCAATAAGAGCCTCCATTTTTTATTGCACTTCATTAATAGCCTCTTGATTTCAACCTAATGAGACTTTAGTTCTTTTATTTCTCCAGAAAGGGATTATCTAGTGTCTTCTATACTTTTTTCAAGCCCACCTAGTATCTTTACAATTGCTACACTGAACTCTAGTTCCAACATCTTACTTATATCCATATTGCTAAGGTCCCTGACAGTCATTACTTTCTCTTGCTCTTTTTTTTGGGGGGGGTGGTTTTTCAGTCTTGTCATTCTGTCCAGAGAAGAATAGGTGAATAAGAGAATGAAATAATAAAATGGCAACCATGATCCCAGAAGAATATACACTTGCAAAATGTGGTCACTTTTTTCTTTGCAGAATTGCAGCAATTATTCTCTTAGATCTCTGTTTGAATTCGCAAGTATTCAGAATAATTTGATAGCTATGTAGCTGAATTCTAGGGACCTAATGATACTAAGGTTCCCTACACCACCACCGTCTTCCTACCTTTTCTATGGTGATATTTCTAATAGGTCTTTCATACTGTAGAGTTAGCATCTGACTTTGCTTTTTCAACAATTTTACAACTGCTTGGATAAGTATATAGAAGAACGACTTAACTTTTTTTTTTTAATAGTAGAAGCTATAGAATGGAATACTTGCAAAGCATTCAAACAGTCTGGGTGATAATTTCTGTCAGGGATATCCTTGTCAGAGAAGATATTTCTGTCTTGAGTGGGAGGTTGGCTTTATAATTTCTAAAGTCTTTTCCAAATTTAAGATGTCATGATTCTGTGAAGTATTACCATCTCAAAATGTGCTGGAAATGTCTGTATAATCCTAGAATGTCCTATGTAGAACAAATTACAGAGTGTATCACTGGCAAATAAGAGAGTTAAGTGTAATTACCTTGTGTACCTGGGGCTTTTCAAAGAATGCTGGGGAAAAATGACAAAACTAAGGACTTTACCTACATCATGTAACAACAGATCTTCGGGAGATACTTACGGGACAGACTCTTTCAAAATTTATGCATTCTATATAATAAAGTTTAAATTATTCAACTATTACCTATAAACAGGATTTACCTAGAAAATATTCAATTATTTGAAAAATCCAAATGCTAAATATTTTTTCAATTTTTATGATGTTTTAAGTACTTCTCAAGTTTTATTTTCATTTGTATTGTTCTGCCACCTACAAAGCTGACCTCTCTGTACACAGTCACCTAAGCACCAGTGAACTAAATGGAGCTTTTATATGGTCAAATTCATAACCTCTGTGTTTTCAAAATCCTTTTAAATGATAATGAACCCATACTGCCTTGGAACTTAATGTTATTTTCTATCTTCGGTGCAGACACAGGGTTCTCTCCCTGTCAGATATGATTTGGAAGGGACATCAGAGGCCAAGGAACGCTGTTGACTTGGATAAGTTCCACAGATGAAAAGGCCTAATTGAAGGGGTTGGCTAAATTTTGGTAGGCAGCGTATAAGTGAAATGCTGCTTTCAAATGGTGTTTGAATAATTTTATCCAAATAATAAAGCTTTCTGGGTTTGACTTGTGTGACCTTTTAAGTGATAAATTGTCACAAATTGCAACTGAGCCAATGTTTCACCAAATCAATTCATTTGAGACTTCTGATCACAGTTAAATGATAGAAGCACTAAATTTAGTAAGGAGCAGTTGCCACATCTCAGTTCTTTAGAATAACTTTTATATCAGACCTTTTCTTTCTATTCCACTGTCATAATCCAAACTCAGACCTTATTGTCTTATGTCTATTCTATTGTGATAACTTCCCAACTGATCTTTATCCCTCTAATTTCTCTCTTCTCCAATCCATTCTTTATGAACTATCAAGTCAATTTTGTTTAACACTATTTTGATCACAAAAAGTCCCCTCCTTAAGAACTTAGGATCTCCATTAATTACAAACTAAAGTCCAAACTATTCAACACATGTTTATTACATAAACCTATCTATCCTTGCCCAAGATCCAACTCCTATAAAGTAAATTAATATAACTGTCTTAAGATCCTGCCTATAGGGGCACCTGGGTGGCTCAGTCGTTAAGCATCGGCCTTCAGCTCAGGTCATGATCTTGGGATCCTGGGATTGAGCCCCACATTGGTCTCACTGCTCAGTGGGAAGCCTGCTTCTCCCTCTCCCACTCCCCCTGCTTGTATTACCTCTCTCGCTGTGTCTCTGTCAAATAAATAAATAAAATCTTAAAAAAAAAAAGACCCTGCCTATAAGCAGCTAATGACAGAATAAGCTTCTCCCCTGGATGTTATCTTCTACTAACACCCATTCACAAGGTTTTTTCTTCAGATTTCCTTAGCCCTACAGATTGAAGGGATCTGTACCTCTTTGGGACTCTTAGAGCCATTATTTTCTGAATAACTCATCATAGTGCAATTAATCTTCTATTAATCTCATGACAGCACTTCTATTGTTATACTTAATTGTTATTTTATTGTTTAATATCATCTTACTAATTTATCTTTGGAGGGAAGAGAATACATTAATTATCTTAATATCTTAGATTATACATCTATGGTAATCTTCTTTACCTTTGTCCCTGTAAACTTCAAATAACTTCAGTTGAAATTCATATATCCTTCACTTGCAATATCATCCTTCCCATCCCTTCTTTAAACCCCAGTTTGGGGATTATAATATGATTCTTAGTCTGGGGAAAGACAGAGGCTCAAATCATTAGTTCAGTATTATCAAGTCATTCAGAAGGTTATCTTCCTAAGTGGGCAATTATTTTCTAATAACCTTATTCTTCCTCTATTACAGGAGGCCAAGCTCATCCACTACTCAGAATCATTGTTCACTGCTCTCATCACATCCCCTCAGATAGTGACAGTTTTTCTACCTCTGTCTCTCCATCTACAGGCTACTTCTGGTCTCTTTCAAATCTAACCTTTTCACCTCAACAAGCCTGATTAACTTTTTTAGGTCCTCCATATATTGGCTACTCTTGCTAACTTTAAGCCCTTGCTCTCTAAGAGTGACTTTCATATAATATATGTTCAATAAATATTAGTTGATTTCACTTGATAGTGAGTTTTCACATTCTCATACCAAGGCTGACAGTGCTCTTAGATAACAGAACAACACATACATGAATGCACTTAAAACATGATTTGTATTGCTATTCTGCAACTTGAGGATGGGGGCTAAAAAGTAAGCAAAGGATATGGCCAAGCTTTCAGAATAATAAACGAGGTAATGATTATTTTTCCAGCTTAAACTCTTTCTTTTTTCTGTTGCTTCCTCTTTGAGAATCTCTCCCTGGTTTCTTCTTAACCATCTTCTACTTGATTTCCCCACTTTTCTCACAGAGAACACAAAGCCTTCAGTGGGAAAGACATGAATTTAAAACTCATATTTCTGGTATGTGATTTTTAATTTTGAAGTAAATTTGTAAAACACATAAAAAATTATGATATCTAAGAAACTTGTGTGCTCTTTTCTGGTTGTAAATAGTGTATTTTGCCAGTGAACTCAAGTTTTTCAGTTCATAAGAATTGTTATGTATATTGAAATTGACTTGTCACTTGAAGCTGTGAAAGAAATAGGATGCATGATCTTGGGGAGGGCTATTATAGAAAAGAGTCTAGAACTAACCTGGCGTTAAATTAGATCACTGACTTACTCTGAATACACAGCAAAATCACCTGAAAATATTTTTTAAATGCCTTGGCACCTTTTAAACAATCATTTGTGGAAATAGCATTCAGAATATTATACACATTTAATATATTTATATGTGTTAAAGATGTATAAGTAATATATGTGTATGTAAATACAAATACAGAAATATAATATTAGGATATATCATAATAGAATATAAATATAAATTCACAAGTATTATAGAAATATAAATGTATAAATTATATATATTTAATTTTTAATACATATACATATAATTTATATACATTTAATACATTTATGTGTATTAAATACATATAAATGTGTATTTATTTATATTAAATTCAATTGATTCAAACATGTACTCAAATTTGAGAACCAGTTAAGATCACTTAACTACTCTTAGAAGTTCAGTTTCAGGTTGAAACATTTTTAATTGGATATTTGTAATTAAAACACTGTTTTTCAGTACTAATTTCCATCCTCATGTGTTTATAAATTCTATTAAGAGCCTGTCATAATCGCTTAGAGCTAAGGTGGCCCTCAAAACCAAAATAGCAACATAGCTTCACCAGTCCCCTTAGAACAGTATGAACCACTGAATGGAAAGGGTTTGTTTTTTTTTTTCAACTTTCATAGACCAGAAAAAGCCACTTTTTTTTTCAAAGAAAACTTCTATTGCTACTGAAAAGCTTATTCAGAATTTGGATTTGTCAGGTATTATTGTTCTTTTTACACTGGGGCTCAGTCTCCTCTTTAGTCGTTGAAACCATTAGCTGAGAAAAGCACTTCAATTGGATAACCATTCACTGAGTGTCTTCTAATTGTCCAGGACTCTGTAAAGTTTGATACAAATACAAGAGAAGTGTGAGATCCACTTACATTCTCAAGAAATTTGAATTTGCTGGGAAGAGGAGAGAGCCAAAATTTATATATGTAAAACCGTTTGGAACTACGTAAAAACATCCTGATTAAATAGAACATAATAGCAGAGTGTGTGAGTGTGTGTGTGTGTGTGTGTGTGTGTGTGTGTGTGTGTGTGTGTGTGTGTGTGTGTGTGCGTGCGTGCAAAATGGCTAAAGCAGCAGAGGGACCAAAATTCAAAGACATCATGGAGAGGTATGAATGAGTCAGACAAAAAGAAACAGGGTCATGGCAAGATGGCTAGAAGGAAACTAGGAAAATGGGAGGAAGAACAAAAAGAAGCAAAGGAAAGAAGTGATCAAATGTTACTGAAAACTGCTCCCTTTTGTGAATAATCACACATTGGCAAAGCATCTGAAAGAATATAATCCTCTGACATCCTGAGATTCCTGTACCTAACAAATTTAACTCTCACTCTTGATCTAAATTATTGATGAATCTAGTGTGACCTCAGATAGGGATACAAGACCACAGACATTTTTTCATCCATTTTTTATAATGTTTCCTATTCTATTTGTTACTATTCTGGTAGTGTGGAAATGGTGTATTAGGAGTCTCACATTCCAATCTTTGATCCATCGATTCAGTGATCTAGGCAAAATATTTGTGTTTCCTAGTTTGCAATATGAGAATACCAATACTATTACATGAAAGGAGATGGTACACCCAGTTATGTTTGGGTGACATATGAGTTATTAGGATTCACTGAAATGTATACTGTATGATTAGCCCTATGCCCAGCACATTATAAGCATTAACCAGGTAATAGTTATTATTGTTCTTTATTATTTGGTTAATAGATATATTGTTTCTGAATAAGCAGAAATAGTCCTGTAAAGTGGGCCTGTGGATTTCTAGAACAATAGAAGACTTCAAAATTAGCATGTCTTTGGAAACAGGGACCTCATAGTCATCTTTATGTCATTGCTCAAGATTTTAATGTTACGTGAAATAGGCCCACCACACAAAATGTTCTAAGTAGAAAGCTACCTTTATCTATGAAGCTAAAAGAACTACATTGTGCACTCCAGGTTTTTTCCATTCATTTGCTCAAAGATAAGCAGCAAGCTATTACTCTCTTTAGGGGCTGTCTTCAGAGACTATTTCTAGCCACCACTTGTGGGAATGCTTTATGAGATGTCAGCATGTGTGAGTAAAGATAGCATGGTTTGTCATGGGCAGATAGGCCATATTCTGCTATAAACTGATGGCTTTGTCTTTTATCACTGTCACAGGCTTATTTAACAAGCTGTGACTCTGTGGTTCCTCACAAAGAAAACTGTCATCCCCAGACACGTGGCCTGAACATCCTTTCATCTTCCACGCCAGTAGGATCTGTCATGTGACATCAAGCAGACCAGCAACTCCAGATGGACCAAGCAGGCTGCAACCGTGTAATGAGGAAGGTTTGTACTGGCAGAGATCCAGGGTTTGCACCTTTGATTAGATTACACGGATGAGAAAAACATATGTAAGCTTTTAAGCAGTGTACACTGATAATATGTCATAAATATCACTTGAAAGGAAATAGTACAACCAGTCGTGTTTAGGTGATAATTATTTATCACGGTGTTATTCTGAGTAACTGATAAATCAATTAAGATTGATTTACTCCACCATCCTTCCATTTTAACACTCTTCTCATTGCTAGGTATTAATAACATTTAAAATTTTGAAGCAATCTCATAGCTTTAATTATAAATAGTCTTTCAAAATTGTTGACAATTGGTTAATACCTTGTTTGTGTGTGTGTGTAGCAATTGTGTAGCAACTCTGTAACATACTGACTCTTCTACTCATAATATCAATTAAGAAATGACAAATTCAGAGACCAAGCAGAAAATTCTTTAACATTTCTAAGAGAGCTCTGTGGCTGAGAATTGAGGGAAATGTTTAGTCACAGCGTTTTCACCGAAGCCTGCAGGACTTATATTTTTGGCTGTGGAAACTGGGCCCATCCTGCTGAGTTCAGCACATCGCCTGACCCTGGGACATAGTATTCCACTGGAGCCGTCACTTGGCAGATCAGATTAAACTACTTTAGAGACATTAAAGTATAAATATTTCATGGGTGCCTTCATGAGATTGAATTTAAACTAAAACATTTAAAAGTCTCAGTTGTTTGGACTCACTGATTATTTCTGTTTTTTTTTTTTTATTTTCTTTGAATTTCCACATTTTGCAAAGCCATCTCTTAAGGAGTTTAGCTTTACCTTTTTGTTGCTGTTGTTTTCTGGATAAATCCAAGGATGTTTAAAGCTGGAAAATCTTGGCTGCAAAAAGTTTAAGACTACAGGGTAAAGAATCCATTGGTCAAGTACCTCTTAAGAAAAGACAAGATTATTAAACTGGATGAGATTTTTAAAAAGTGAGGATGTAGATAATGACCACTTATCACACAGCAGAGGGTGAACTCAGGACCACCACACATATCGGACATTACATAAAAGTACCAGCTGGGGTTGTGAGTGGGAACTCAAATCTAGCCAGTGCTCAACTCACCAAGCACCGTGCCCATGAGGGTACCTCTGTCAAAAGGGGGAGCCTTTTCTTAATCACCCAGAGATACCAGATAGTCTAGCAGTGGCCTTGGATAAAATAAATATAGGCATTTAATAAAGAAAATATCCGCTTAAAAAGAAGATTTATTCTAAAGGTCTCCAGGGCTTTGGAAGAGAGAGTATCTAGAATTTGATAGAAAGCCAAGTACATATATTGCTGTAAATATTTAAATAATATAACTAGACTTTCTAAATTTCTGAATTTCTTTTTAGAATTTTAAGTGTTCTTGGTAAATCTATATAGTGGCCAAGACTAGGTTTGATCATTCTAGGCATTCCCCTACTTTGAATGTATGGGAAGTACACTATGTATGCAGATACAAATATTTATTTTAATTAATAAATCTATTTAGTAAATATAATCTATCTTGATAAAAGGGATGCCTTTAGCCTGGACCATAATTATGTTTCAGGTTCAGCATTCCCTGCATTTGTCAAGTTTGACTTCCAATTTTTGGATAACCAAAAGTTTTTCAAATATGATAATGAATATATTCTTACTACTTAACACAGGGTATATATAGAGGAGACTACTTTGTGAGAATTTGCAGTTATAATCTAGACTAGGTTGATGGCCTCTTTTCTATCCTGGGCAAATAATTTAAGTCTTCTGTTCCAGGTTACATAACAACAGATGGAGCACTGCAGTATTTTCTCCAGAGGGTGGAGTGCACTCTACAGCTATGCATGTAGCATAACCAATCTCTTTTTTTTCCTTTAAGTAATTTGTATGTAAAAAAAAAATTGTAACAATTAAATTAAAAAATAGGGCTCACATTAAAAGCGATTTGTTAAATACAATATGCCATCTAAAATCCAAAAAATATGAAAGAGAAGAGCTTAATTGTATATAGTATCTTGATTTTCATATGGTCTTAAAGAGGAATTGAAAGGAAGAATTAAAGGAAATAAATACAGGAATAAATATTTCCTTAATAAATTAAAGGAAATTGGGGCACCTGGGTGGCTCAGTGGGTTAAGGCTCTGCCTTCGGCTCAGGTCATGATCTCAGGGTTCTGGGATCAAGCCCCGAATCGGGCTCTCTGCTCAGCAGGGAGCCTGCTTCCCCCCTCTCCTTCTGCCTGCCTCTCTGCCTACTTGTGATCTCAATCTCTCTCTCTCTCTCTCTCTCTCTCTCTCTCTCTCTCTCTCTCTCTCCCTGTCAAATGAATAAAAATCTTTATAAAAATTTAAAGGAAGTAAAAGGCAGAATTAAAAGGAAAACCTAAGGAGTCCGTATATACACAAGACTGCTATATTTAACATTCATGTGTAAATAATCATATGGTCAACTGGAGTCCATTAAATCAATGAAAAAAAAAAACCTGACTGGTTCATTTATTTGACTGACCAAAATAAAATCTTTGGATTTAAATTGAACAGCAAATGTCAAAGATTAAGTTTTTCAAATTCAGAATCCCTGTTCTTGCATATTCAAGAGCACCCAGCAAAATGTGAGCCAAAGTGAAGAACAAAGATCTCATTCAGAATATCTGCTGAAATAAATATTCATTTCTGGTGTAAATTGTTTTCACTCTGGTTTACTAGCAGATCATAAACAATTAGTACAAATGATATATGAGCTAAAGATGAAAGGAGCACGCAGTCGTAGCTCCCAAATGGGATCTAGAATTCCCTAGCTCCTCACAAGGATGCCTTCCACCTTTTGTACTCAGTGCATTTTATGAAGAATGAGGTTCCTAGCAAATAAGAAGACCTAACAGTTCAGTGCCTTTTGTACCATTAGGCTGGGGAGAGGCCATGTCAGTATTCAAAAGTCTGCCTGCTACATACTAGGCAATCCCTTTCTGTGCTTCGTGTTTTACTTCTCACAGTGTCATAGATCTAATGCCAGCTCTGGCCATGAGCTCCCACAGAGAGCCTGCCATAAATTAAATACCCCTCCAAATTTTTGTTGGATTGACTCATTAGAGTTCAGGTTATTCACAAGAGGCCTCTCTGTGGGATAAGCCTAATCTGCCAGACTCCCATGGTTATAGCAACCCTTGATGCTTTGGCTACTCTAATAGGAAGTAAGAAACTTGAAAATAATAAATGAGCTGCTTTATTGCAATCTAGTATAATTTGTTACTTCTCTTTGCTTCAAGGAGTCCATCTCAAGAATTTAGCTAAAAGATCATTACCTTGTTCATACTCATCAGGCTCAGAAATAGAAGTACTACTTTATATTCCTTGAAATTAGATGACATATTGGTTTCATTTCCAGAGAGGAAGTTGAGACAATTTTGGTGGCCAATTTTTCATTTTCCTCCTTGAATTCAAGTCATTAGAAAGTGAATTAGAGAAAAAAATTGCTAGAAAACTATCTTGGAAAACTTTTCCGAATATTCTCAGTTGGGGATGTCCCAGTTAGGGATGTCCAACAGCATTGTTTGCAGGGTGTATATTTGTGTTTTACTGAAAAATTAGGCAATATTTAGCAGATCACCAGTGTAAATTTATCATATTGACGATGTTAAGAAAATAAATTTTTAATATTTATATGTTTTCATATAGCCAGCAAGTTCTCCAAATTTTGTATAGGACATTATTTTTTTAATTACAGTATCAGCCACATTACTAAAACTAAATCTTACTTATAAGTATTGACTTAAACTAAAATCCCTGGCATAGTAACTTCACAGGGAACACATATTTCTCTGAAATAATATGACTCAAAGAAATTTGGATGTCACCCATGCCTCTCTGAACCCTAATGTGTGGTCTCTATACTACTGAAGTCCAACTGGGGGCAGTCCAGCTGTATACTTCAAGAACAGCTCAGTCCTACAAATGGCCCAGGTTTGTTTTCAAATGTTAGACAAATTAGAGAGGGTGGGTGGTATTTTCCATTGAGTTTAGAGTTTATTTAGTAATTTATGACAATTGTATAATTTGGTCTCACCAAAAGAAATAAAAGGAAACATTTTTTAACCTTTAGTTTGTTTTCTGGATGCTTTCTATGGTTCCCATTTCAAATTACCCAAGCCTATGTCTAGTATAAAGGAACAGTAGCAGTTCTGTATGAAGTAGCTTTGCAAAAGTTGTTATGCATGACCACATTAGTTCCTCTATCCCAACACAACGGACTGAATATTTCATGGCTATTCTCGAATGAGTCGATTCACTGGCACCTGTCTCGGAATGGTGAGCATTTTGTATTCACCTTGTCTGTGTTTTCTAAACTCACACCTCTTTTCTTTTTCCTTGAGGGAGATCAGAAATGTGAAAATGAATAATTAGCCTCCCTGTCTACCTGTTAGGTAGGATGCCTGAATACTGCGTTCTATTTGTAAAGAGCCTTAATGAGAACTCTAACAATAATTTATAAAGCACCCCCTGCAAAAACAGAATCTAGGCTGCAGTACATCACAATTAACAAAAAGGAATATATTCATACATGTAATCAGCCATGAGTATACACACATACATGTACACACATGCATACACCTAAACCAGGAACATTACCCAGTAAAAGGCAAGCAATGGTGGGGAAAAGAGTGTGTGAGCATGGGGTGGGAATGAAAAGAATGGAGAGGCAGAACAGATTTCAAATCTAAAGAATACTATTCATATAGTAAGAGGGAATGTGCGTGTCTACGTTGCTTGGAAAGATATGTGCAAGATGAAATTTAAATTAAGTGTTCCATGTCAGGCTTATACCATTTTACATCAGTTATTTCCAATGTACATAACTGGGCTCAAACAAGTCAATTTTATGAGTTCTTCCCTCAAGAGAGATATAACAACCCTACTCAGTAAAAATATGTAGGGGAATGTTTGTTAGGCTAGGAAGTAAAGCCTCAGATTCTAGTCTCAAACTGGACACTGCCTATGTGACCTTAAATAAGCTCTTTAACCAAATTGTGTTTTGTTTCCTTCTTTATCAAGCAGGGAGAAAATATTTTGATATTTACATTATGGGGGAAAATGCTTTAAAATATATAAAATGTAGTAAAAAGTACAAATTGCAAATAAATATCATTGCAAATATATAATTAATATATATTTGTAATTATATATTTATATGTAATTACAAGTGTATAATTATAAATATATAATGTATAATTATATATATATACAGAATGTACAAATATACATTTGGTCAGAATGTGTAGAAGTAAAAATCTTTAAGTTAGAATTTTCATCATGCCTTTGTGTGTGTTTGTGTGTGTGTATGAGATAGCTGAACTAGGTCTTGGAAATATTTACAATAATCCTAATGGAATGAGAATAATTTGAATATATTTTTGGTATAGAAAAATCATGGGAAAGGCCAAGGTCATTCCTACTTATTTTTTTATTAAGTCTGTGATAAAGAGTCTGAGCAACTTTTCTTATTCATTTCAGAAATGAAATGATAAATGATAAATGATAAATAAAATTTCAGAAATGAAAAAGATAAAATAGCAAAGTCAAGCAAAATAATTCATCTTTTGTTTCTTATACAAAAAGTCAAAGAAATTGTATTCCCAGAGCAATATCAGAGAAGCAATTATAAGTTGACTACTAAATAAAAGTAATGAGTAGTTGGAATCGGAGAGAACATCAATGGTGAATAATTAATTAAACCACAGGATTAAAACTCATTTTTTGAGTCACAAACAAACCTGCACTTTCTCTAAAGTTTTCTATCTGAGCAATCACCTATTTTTATAAATCCTTATATAACAAACCAGCATATGGGTGAAGTGGATGATTATGTGTGTTTGTATGTGTTTATGTTTATCTGTGTGAATGTGTGTAAGGGCAGGGTGACAATGGTGATTTACCTGTCATTTATGAGCAACAATTAGATTATTTTCTTTCTCTCTTAATCCTTTTGAAGTCAAGAAAGGCAGATGTAGGGAAAAGTAGTTTCAAATTATTTTGTGTAGCAGTCTATGACTGAGTTCTAATTCTAAAGTGAATGGTAAGAATGGCCAGATAACTAGTAACTATAAATTATACATTTAGTATCTATACCAATGTGTCTATGACACATTTTGTCAAATTACTATATTTCAGTGGTGAAATAAATTACTTCCTAGAGGCAGTTAGGCCTGTAAGTAACCCACTGTTTTTCATTAGTGATGCCATTTACCATTTGAAAGAGTTATACATAACCAATAAATGTATTTGTTGAATCTGGAAAAGACTGGAGGAAGGGAGAAAAGAAAGAAGGGTAGAAGGAAGGAAAGAAGGAGAGAAAAGAAAAACGTACATTTTAACAAGACTCCCTTGGGACTCTAAGCTAATTGTAGTAAGTAAACAAATACTTTAATATCAGCTCAGAGACTGATGACCTCAGTAAGAACCACAGTGATTTTAAATTACATTTTCTGACAAAATCAACTTACCACAATAAACTCTAAGTTATCTAGGTATTTTTGTACTTGCTTCTATCAAACAGAGATGAATTTAAGAAAAACAGTGGGTGTCTGGAAACCACTGTTAGAAACAATTTTCTGCATATTTCAACACACAGTTTTCTACCTCTTCATTACTCATTCTTCATGAGAAAGAAGATCCTTGAAGCATTTCAAGAACATGTAGTGGCGAGGAAAGTCTCAAATTGTTTCACTTCTTAAGATAGGAAAATGAACAAAGATATTTTTACAACAATTTGGAAACTTTTGAAAACTCTATGCAAAAAAAACCCATTTAAGTTAAACAGACTAGCTCAATTTTGAAGCAACATTGTTGGTCCATCAAGTTTTTCATTACATTTAAGAGGTATGACATCCTTTGGAAATGGCCCCCACATCTGTATCATTTGACATATTTAAATTTGGTTTTACATTCAAAGGCAATCATAATTATTTCAGTAATTGCAATATTTTATTTATGGTTTCAATATCATAAGAAGATAGAATTCGTTTGCTGAATCATAATTTCTAAAGAATAATTTTATTCTACTTGGATAGCTGTTTCATTAATCTACTAAGAGAATATTTAATAGTCTACTTTCTCTCATAATTAATTTACCCATCTCAGGAATGTTATTTTTCAAATATTAAGAATAGTACTCCTCAAATTTGCTGTAGCTGCTAGAACTCTGTGAAGCCTCCCAGGAATGAGATGTATTCTCTAAAGACAAAGAATCGGGGGTGCCTGCATGGCTCAGTGTTTAAAGCCTCTGCCTTCAGCTCAGGTCATGATCTCAGGGTCATGATCTCAGGGTCCTGGGATCGAGCCCCGCATTGGGTTCTCTGCTCAGCAGGGAACCTGCTTCCTCCTCTCTCTCTGTCTGCCTACTTGTGATCTCTCTCTCTGTGTCAAATAAATAAATAAAATTTAAAAAAAATTAAAGACAAAGAATTGACTCTGCAGAATCCCATCTAACCCTGGCTGATGGTGTTCTGGTTGTGCTTTATTTTTCTCCTTCCACTTCTGATTTGTCTCTCTTTAAGTTCGGGCTGCCAGAAGGGACAGGTGGTGCATGAAGGTTACTTAAAACAGCACCAATTTTAGCTGCACAGCAAACATGGGTCAAATTGAGTGGAAAGTGATGCCAAAGTAGGAGAGAAGTAAGGGAGTTAGACATGGCACAGTCTTTTTACATCCCTTGCATGCATTTCAGCATTTCTGCCTAGAGGGATTGCTGAAATTTAGATTAACAAATCGTATGATCAATATATTCTGTGCACGGTCCTGCAATGCAGTTTCTCACTTAGTATTCATAACGTTCCCATGCAGTACCTATTACTACACACATTTTACAGATGAGGTATCTGAGGCTTAGAAGCTCAGAGTAGTGAAGTGACCCAACTGAGGCTGCATGTAACTCAAAAGTGATGATGTTTAACTATAAATATATCAGTGGTAGGTCAGTTGTTCTTAACTAGGGGAAATTTTGGCTTCCAGGGTCATCTGCTAATGTCTAGAGACAATTTTTATCTTCCCAACTGGAATACAGACACTACTGGCCTCTGGTATCTAGATGCCAGGAATACTGCTAAACATCTTGAAATATACAGGACAGCCCTCACAGCAAATAATTACCCAGCTCAAAATGCCAAGAGTGCTGAACTTGAAAATCTTAGAGACAGAGGTATTCAAACTTGAGGGTCACTGTTCCTATCACATCAGTGTTTTTTTCCCTCTCAGAACAATAACATGGAACACCGTTTCTGAAATACTGTATGGGGTACATGAAGAGGGATGGCTGATCCAGGACACAGGAGAGAAACCATAAAATGGAGAACAATTAAGTCATTGTTTATTCAACACATTCAGTAGGTCCCCAGACAACTGTTTGAGGATAGATGGAGTTGAGCACTTAAGATTCAGCCCTTTCGAGACAAACCATAAGAGACTCCAAACCTCACAAAACAAACTGAGGGTTACTGGGGGTGGGAGGGTAGGGATAGGGTGGATGGGTTATGGACATTGGGGAGGGTTTGTGCTTTGGTGAATGCTGTGAAAGATGTAAGCCTGATGATTCGCAGACCTATACCCCTTGGGCAAAGAATAAAAATAAAATTAAATTTAAAAAAAAAAAGATTCAGCCCTTTCAAGTGACACAAGAACCATGCGTGCATGTTACATATGTGAGATACACACATGCACACACACACACATAAACACACACAAGTTTGTATGCAGATAGAGATACACAGAAAATATATAGGTAGCATATATTTGGGGTAAATGTGAAGTAGGTAATAAACCATAAATGCTAAGAATTAAAAGAGTGATTACTATGTGCCAAGTGTACCTATGAGGTAAATATTATTATTAGCTCCAATTTACAATGAAGAAACTGACGTTCAGAAAACTTAAGTAACTTTCCCTAAAATCACATGTTACGTTGTAGAGTGGCTGTGAACCCAGGCACCTGGCTCCAGAGTCTGGCTGTCCTACACCTCTACTGCTGCAGACTGCAACCGGAACTCACAGGAAAGGCACTTCTGGGAAAAGGCTACACTGATTCAAGGTGGGTTTGTAGGAAGGGGAGACCTTAATAAATTTAGAAGAGTAGGAAGGCATGTCAGATAACTGAGAAAGGCGAGAAAGGTACCTGTTACATTTGGGAGACGAGACACTGGCTAGAGTAGAGGTTACACAAGGACACAGCTGAAGACATCACTGCAGAGGGACCAAGAGTACACAGCATATGCTCAGCAGGTGACCTCTCAGCCCTATGTCAATAAAAAGTGAAAGCCTTCTGGTGGAATCTACCTTGTCTCATTTCACCACAGAACTTCACCTCAGAACTTCAATATATTTTCCCTTTCATTCCTTCCTCTTTAGCAAGGCTGATCACTCTGTGTGTGCTCTGGACAGACATTCTCACAGCTAAGTGTGCATGAAATCAAGTTAATAGAGTGTTATTGCACAAATTCTAGGCCCTCGCCGGCAGAGATTCTGAATGAGTGGGCTTTAGGGAGGGCCTGAGAATTTGCATTTCTGTCAAGCTCCCAGGTGATGCAGGGACTGCCATCAATAAACCACACTTTGTATTGCACTGCTTAGATCCCACCTCCTCCTGCCCCCTCAGAAATCCTGTTCTATCAACCATACTTCCTCCACAGCATATGGACTCCAGGAGGCCAGACAACGTTGAGTTCATTGCTGTATACTCAGGACCTAGCATCATTTCAAGCAGAAAAAATATATAGCTAAATATGTATGTGTCAAAATAATTTATTTTCTTTTTTTTTCATGATCATCTTCCCTGCTGCCTGCAGATATATTTGGGAATCCCTGTCAAAACAAAAGTTCTCTAATAGATCTACCACCTTAAGCATCTGGATTAAATCATGTTAAGTTCAAATTTCTATAGCCAGAAAATGAGCTAAAAAATATATGAACCTGAGAACTGCAACATGAATCTATGGACCTGCGGAACACAGTGTAAATGTATATATTGAACAAGTTTCTCAACCTCCCTATGCTTCAGATTCCTCATCTATAAAATGAGGATGCTATTAACCACATGTCTCCAAGGGTTATCATGAAAGAAAATGTCATATATGACAGTGCTTGATACAAAATAAGTGTCCCACACAGCATGCATACTATACAAGAACAAGCTACTAAACTATTTGTTTAATTTCTAATATTAGAAAGCCCGCAAAAGGTAAGTAACAAATGACAGAAATAAATGCCTGCCTAGAAATTTGTGGTCCCAGGGAAAAAAAAAGGAGTCATTTGGAGAATCATCCATACCCTTGTATAATTGCAATTATGATGTAATTGCTGCAGTGGACAAGGGATAGGAGTTCAGGCAAACAGAAGTCAAAGGGAGAACAAAGAGCATAAAGTGTTTCCAAACACTGAGACAATGAGTAAAAAAGAAAAGAAAAGAAAAATATGATCACAGACTAGCAAAAGAAAGGATAGAATCATAGTACTAACTTAAGGACAAGAAAATAAATTACCTGAAAAAAAATATTTTAAAAGGCCTTCCATTTGACAAAATGTGTTTTATTGCCATTAGGTTTCTAAAGTTTGCCTTTCCAAAATCAAATTTTTATGAAGCCTCTCCTCTCCAACAGTCATATATGTTCACAAATCATTTCACTGCTGTTTATGAATGACAGTAAATTCGGTATCATTAACCCCAGTTTTAAATATGAGAAACTGAGGATTAGAGCTTAAATAAAATAACTAGTAATTGGTGGGGCTAAAATTCAAAGACTAGCTAAAATTCAAGACTAGCCATTCCACATCTAGATATTTGACTACTTCAGGGGCTAAAGGGGGGAAAAGATATTCTAGGAGTGGGACTACACAGTGGGAATCATAATTTTATATCCATACTTCTTTCTCTTCTTGGAGAAACTTCTCAGAGAGGAATCGGTACCTGCTGACTTTATTTCTTTTCCTTATTTAATGTGCAGTCTTCTCTGTTCTAGCTTCCACCCACAGAGCACTGCTGAACTCCACTTGAATAATGAAAAACAAGTCTTCCAAATGCCCATCTCCGTGGGGAGCTATTCTTGCTACATCTTATTTAACCCTTCAACAGCAATCAACCCAGTTTACAATTTTTTTTTCAGAAAATGTTTCTTCTGTTGTGGTTGTGATGTCATAGTGTTCCTCTTACCTTTCTAATTGTACCTTCTCATTTTCATTTACTGTTTCATCTCCTCTAAACAAAGTTTAAGTGCTGGAGCTCCTTAGGGCAAAGTTCTAGGATGCCTGTCATTCTTGCTCTTCACTTATAGCCTGGAGACAATGTTACCCATTGTCATGGCTACAAATACTATGTATGCATTAACATTTAACAAAATTTTTCCTCTAGTCTCCATTTCCAATGGCCTACTAGATATCTCCATTCAGTTCTTACAAACCCCTTAAAATCCATATGTCCAAGATGGAACTCACCAACCTCCTCTCAAATCTCCTATTTCTGTTTTGCCCCTCTATTCCAAGTCATCCTCTCATCTGTACCACTGCAATGATCTAACTGGTCTCTGCTTTTGTGATGTTATTTCACTGTAGGTTCCCTTTCTAATGTAGAAATGTAACAGGCTTTCTGAATCAAAAAACAAAATGAAATGAAATAAAAGAAAATTAAAGGAAAGGAAAATAAAGACAAGAATAGGAAAGAAAAGGAAAAGGAAAAAGAAAAACAACATTTCACTCTCCTTAATAACCATCCTCTTGGCCTCCCCCTTTCAATCACAACAAAGACATTTCTGTAGCAGAAAGAGCTAGATGTGATGCTTCTGATTCTACCTGTATGCCATAATTTCTAAATGAAAAAAGCCCTAATCATATTTTTCCATTTTATTCATTCAACAAACATTTATTTTATTTTATTTTTACTTATTTATATTTTTCAACAAATATTTATTGATTAAACAGCATATGCAAAACCTTGCATCAGGTGCTGAGCAACAACGGCGGGCATGACACACTCTTTACTGTTATGAAGTTTGAATTCTGGAGGGAGAAACATGCAAAAAACAAAATAATATATAGAATACTATACATTGCTCTAAGGAAACAATAGGGTACTGTGAAAAGGTGAGAGAAGATTACTGATTATACTATAATGGTAAGCAAAGATCATTCTAAGGAGATGAATCTTGCATAAGGGACAATAAGGCAAATATTAGAAAGAATAATATTCCAAAAAGTGGGAACATTATGTGTAAAGATCCTGATATGGGAAAAAATGTAATCTATCTGTGGAGCTGAAGATAACCAATATCATTAGTAAGTTACGTCCGTGTGATAGGTTGAGTTATTGGCTACAGTTCTTCATCCTTTGCCATGTAATAGTGCATTTCCTTGCATTAAACACAGACTGTATCTCTGTGCTTCTTGACTTTGGACTCAATTATGTGAATTTCTTTGATCAATGGAATACAAATGAAATTGGTACTGTGCCAATTCTGAACCCAGTCCTTACAAACATTGTATGCTTTGGCTTGCCTCATTGTACCTCTGTCATCTCCATGAAAATAACATGCTCTTTCTAGCCCACTACCGTAAAAAAAATGATGAGAAACACATAGAGCAAAACCACATGGCTGATTGACAGACTTTCAATTTTAATCAAAGCTCCCCAGTTGATTCTATCTAGTCCACCCAACCTCCAGTTTATGGATGCATGAGTAAGCCCAGGATCAGTAAGCCCAAGATCAGCAGACCCACTTCAGCCAACCCACAGACATATAAGAAGCAAATTCTTAATATTGCATGCCATTGAGATTTTGTTCTTGTTTGTTATATAGCAGTAGCTGAATATTATAGTTGTCAAGGCAGATAGGACCAAATTAGGTCTCACAGAATATTGTAACAGGTTTTTTTTGAGTCAGTAATGGAGAGCAAGTTGTAGTGTCCAGGGAAGGAAGAAGGGAGAAAAATAAACAGTCAAATATGATATCATGAAAACTAAGACAAAAAAGGAATTCACAAAGAAGTGCTTAAATATGGCAACCTAAGTCCACTGGGTGAAATAAGAATGGATAAATGACCATAGGATTTGGTAAACATTTGTGACCTTGACAAAGGTAATTAAATTGAATGGTAGAGGGAAAACTCAGAATGGATCGGGATAAAGAATAAATGGGAGATGAAGGGGAGATTTTATTTGTAGACAACTCTTTCCTCAAGAGATGTCTTTGTTCTCAATTTTGAATAAGAAAAATCCTTCCTTAAACACATAATACAGTAGTTAGCTTGTAGCCATGTTACTTGAATTTAAATTCAACAGTATTTCTAGATTTCTTAAGGGGTCAAAGTGCTTTTTTTTAGAGTGTTATCTTTCATTCTCAACAAAAGATTTTAAATTACTAACAGATATTCTAAGCATGCTGTATTTAAAATACTATATTTGTACATATATACTTGTAAATAAGAAATCAAATGTATATGCATGTTAGTATTACTAATTCAATTTGTATAATGATGAAGAATGATGGCTATATATTACCACCTATATATTTTAAATAAAGAGTCTATTTTGATGATTTTTACTCTAATGGAAGAAGAAAAAAACTTTATCTCAGGGGAAAAAAATAACAAAAGAAAAACAAATTTTCACAGATGGATGAAACAATCTATGGAGAAAACTATAAACAGTGAAGAACCCTGTAGACAGATGCTGAGATTAATTTAAAGGCAGTAGATGTGAGAGATAGTTTGAACATAAAGTGAAAGAATCCTTACTAAACACACACACACACACACACACAACATAGACTATTTCACTGAAGTGGACAACCACAAAATTTAAGNTAGATGTGAGAGATAGTTTGAACATAAAGTGAAAGAATCCTTACTAAACACACACACACACAACATAGACTATTTCACTGAAGTGGACAACCACAAAATTTAAGATAAGAAGGGCCTGCATTCTGTATCTAATATTTTTTTTTAAAGATTTTATTTATTTACTTGACACAGAGAGAGAGATCACAAGTAGGCAGAGAGGCAGGCAGAGAGAGAGGAGGAAGCAGGCTCTCTGCCGAGCAGAGAGCCCGATGCGGGCCTTGATCCCAGGACCCTGGGATCATGACCTGAGCCGAAGGCAGAGGCTTTGACCCACTGAGCCACCCAGGCGCCCTCTGTATCTAATATTATTGGCCATTAAAATATGTATTCACATTGAAAAACAGAAAAAATGTCTTTTTTTTTTACTAGGGAATACTTTTCACAGAACTTCCAAGAATAAGATTGAATATACTTACACAAATTTTAATGTGGGAAAACATACATAAAGGTCCCAAAGCACGCCCAGTCAGCTTGTGACATTTCTTCCTTCGAAGCACAATACCTCTGTATTTCTGCCAAATCTACAAATCTTCTTAGCATGGCACCTCTTCAGTTTGGTAGTTATTTTGTCAGGCTGAATGCTAAAAAGGTAGGTTTTTTAAAACTACTAGAAATCAGGTATAATTCCATAACTTATACCTGATGGTTGGAAAAAAAGTGTTAATAATTAAAAAAAGAAAATGATTGAATCCCTGCATGCCAGTCACCTAAAATATCACCTACTCTAACATCCAGGATGCAGGAGCACAAAGCAGGGCTGGGATGGGGAGAGACAAGGGGGAGTGACAGGGTCCACATACACATGGAGTTAGACTGTAATAGCCTGGGCTACCCTCTCTCCTTTCAAACTGTCAAGTCTGTAGTTAGAAAATAGAATCAGAAATCGTTTGTATTCACATAGAATGGAAAAAATATTCATTTATAGTTTTGTCCCAAGGTTATACAAACTCTTCCATTCCCTTTCACAATATACTCAAAAGAGATCTCTGCTTTCTCAATGTTTTACAGAACATGACATTGATCATTTTGCTGGTAACATCATAGTGATCAGGTAGACTCAGCATGAAGTGGTTAGTACTCTGGAAGGCTTGGTAAAACACATGCACTGAAAGAGTGGGGATTAAGCCCTCTGAAAATTGAGAGATTCAGACATCTTCCATTTCATTAAAAATATCAGAGTCTCCATGACCAAGGACATGCCAGGTTATTCCTTCTAAATTAAAAGACAAATCGCCACTTGTTTCCCCTATTACAGACAAGGCAGCACAGCATCCACTGGAACTCTTCAGATTCTAGAATCAAAACATTCCAACTCCAGGAATACTGCTTCAACCTCCATACTGTGTGATATAGAATCCTGCCAGCACTGAGTAAGGTCCAGAGTAGAGAAGGGCTCCACAGAAAGTCCAGATTGACTTTTGGGCCACGATATCTAGTGAGGGAGGTCTTAGTGACAGAAAAAAATTCAATGTGGAATTTATGATAAATCCAAGTTAAAGACTCACAGTGTAGGCTCCTGAGATTCTGGAACAAGGTGATGCCATCTACAGTGGATAATGACATACTTTGCAAAAAACAGTTTCTGGAATGTTACTGGGCCCTTATAAGAGAGGAAATGCTTGACCATTGATCCTCCAACAAGTATCTGGATTATATTAGCACGATCAAATCACAAAGATGGACAGGCCCAGCAACATCCATCAGAACGGAAATGTTACATCTGGAATTGAGGTTGGAGAGGACCAGAGAGCACAAGTAAGCTGCATGAGCAGATACCAAGCCACCTGTATCACCTCTCAAGGTATACAAGCAACCATCCCTGTTCACTCCTTATGAAGGGGAGATGCAAATGGCAAGCTGAAAGAGTAAGAAAGAAGTCAACCTTGGTTTACTAATGAGTCAGTATGGTATATGGGTACAGGCTTTTAAAAAAAATTGCTATGATATAGCTACTACATTCAGGAATAGCCTATCTACTGCTGCCCCTGAATGTTCAACCTGTCAACAACAAAGACAAATACTGAGCCACTAATATAACACAATTTCTCAAGGAGACCAACTGGTCACTTGATGGAAAGTTAACAACACTGAGCCTTCTGTCCTAGAAGTGCCAGGGGTTTATCCTTACAGAAATCGATACTTTTCTTAGTATGGATTTGTCTTTCCTAACTATAGAACCTGAGCTGGAAACACTATCCACGGGTTTAGTGTATGCCTGATCTCAGGTATTAAATTCCACATAATATCACATTTAACCAAATGACCCATTTTACAGCAAAGAATATGCAAGAGTTTCTCTGCTCGACTTATTTCGCTCAGAATTATCATATGGTTTCACTTACTTGTGGAACATAAGGAGTAAAATGGAGGACATTAGGAGAAGGAAAGGAAAAGTGAATTGGAGTAAATCGGAGGGGAAGACAAAAGATGAGAGACTGTGGATTCTGAGAAACAAACTGAGGGGTATGGAGGGGAGGGGATAGGGGGATGGGTGAACCTGGTGGTGGGTATTAAGGAGGGCACCTATTGCATGGAGCACTGGGTGTGGTGCATAAACAATGAATCTTGGAACACTGAAAAAATAAAATTAAATTAAAAAAAAAAAGAAAATTAAAAAAAGAAAATCTAGAAAACCCTAAAAAAAAGAATATGCAAAAGTGAGCCTACAAAAATGGGATCCACTGATTATACCACATACTGCAACATTCGGAAGGTGGTCTCTTCCAATATAGGGAGGGCCTACTGAAGGCAATGTTAAAGTGCCAGCTTGGAAGCAATAGTCTGCAAGGATGTGGTGTCATCACTCAGGACTCAGTATATGTACTAAATTTAGGACTCAGTACATGTACTAAATCAGAAGACTATATGTGGTACTGTTTTCCCAATAAGAATGTCCTGACCTGAGAATGGAGGGGTGTTAGTAGGAATGGTCCCTCTTAATATCATTCGGAAACACCTACTTAGGAAATTATGTTCTCTATCCTTGCAATTCTGGTTTCTGTAAGGATAGACGACAGTTTCCAAAAAGGATACACTCTTGGGACACAGTAAGGGACACACTGAATTATAAGCTAGTTACCACCATGGCCCTTTGGATTCCTTATAATCAAGGACCAGCAGTCAAGAAAGGTCATCATTACATTACCAGAGGTAATTGACCCCGGTTGGTAAGAGGCTGGGGTGCTTTTACAAAATGCTATCTCAGCCTGTCATAATGAGATGCCATAGATTGGGAGACTTAAACAACAAAAATGTGTTCCACACAGTTTTAGAGGCTCAAAGTCTGAGATCAGAGTGCCAGCATGGTTGGATCTGGTAAGGGGTCTTCTCCTGACTTGCAGATGGCTGCCTTCTCAGTGCCTTCCCATGGCTTTTCCATGATGCATGTAAAAGCTGATAAATCTCCCTCTCTCTCTTCTCTTTCTTATGGGGCTACCAATCCTATTGGATTAGGATTCCACCCATAGGACCTCATTTAAACCTTAATTATCTCCTAAAAGCCTTATTTCCAAACACATTCACACTGCAGGTTAGGGCTTCAACATACAAATTTGGGAGGGGACACAATTAAGTCTATAGCAAGTGATGAAGAGGAATACACGGGAAATCCTGTTGATCCACTTGGGTGCATATTGGCACCTAATTATAACTGAAAAGAACACATGAAGCAAACCCCAGCTTGGGAAGTTAGGGATGTCTAACTTTTCAAGCAAATAACATATAAAAATATGTTCGTGTTTGATAAAGTATGATTTTGGCAGTAACACCTAATGGGAACATTTATGTACTCCTTTATCTATCTAACTATAACATATTTACATTAACATTTGAGTTAGGTTTGTAGGAAATGTCTCATTTAGTTATTCCCTTTTAAGTTCATTGAATTCGGTAAAGGTCAATGGAAGGCCCTCATCTGGTCTGTTGCTGGGGAATTAGAACTCAATTATTTATGATATTCATTCTTTTTTCCAGGGTAAGGTAAAATGCTATATTTCTCTATGGCAGTGGCCTTGGTAAAAACAACAAACAAACAAACAAACCATCAGTTTACAAATCGTCTTTGACATTTTGTCCTTAAAGTCGCTTCCTTGTATCCATCCCTAAGCAGATGACCCCAGATGTCCCTCAGGTGTCACACAGTAAACACAGACAACTGAAAATGGGGCTCTGATCCTGAATGCCAGGTTTACTGTAAAGGGTGATGCTAGTAATATAGCATGGTCAATTAAGATGTATTACAAAGCCAAAAACAAAATCAATCCAATTATAGGTCTCCTCACAGATCTTCAGCACTCACCTGAAGCACAAGGACATATTCTACTCACTAGAGTTTGGGCAGTATTGATTTTTTTTCTTCTAAAATGTCTATTGATTTAGATATTTTTCACAGCATAAAGAATTAATGTGTGGGTTGAGTATGTCTTATCTCTAAAAACTCAAATTCTTAAAAGCCACAACTGTTAACAATATAGATATTGCAAATATGATATACTTGTCATACCATGTGATGATGAAGAAATGCAAGGATATTTGAGTATAATATATCACAGAAGTTCAATTACCTATAGAAGAATTAATAACTATTACAATATATGCAAAGTATGCAAGGTTTAAATCCATTAAAATTGTACTTTCAAGAGGAATAAATCTATTTTACATTAAAAGTTTCAATTTCTGAATCCATACCATTGACCCTTGTGAATGTTAAGAAAAATCATCAAAAATTCTGAACTTATAGTGAAGAGGAACAACATTATGTAGAAGATGTGAGTTGTCCCCCAATTAAAGTTTGCAAGAGACATTTCTTCATTTTCTTTTACTTAAATTCAGTGCTGGTCAGATAAGAGTTCTCACCCAGTAGGCCTGCTGGGAAGTTAGAGCTCAATTATTTTTGGTGTTTCCTCTACTCCAGAGACTCATGTGAAATACCAAGAGTCTCAAATAGTACATTAGAGGGTAATCCCTTTGGTTTTCTCTCATACTGGTTATCATAGAGATGGCCATCCATCATAGCCGGCAGGGTTTCTTGAAATTCTTAGAATCCATTGTTCTAGTAGAAAGTGAAACATGGAGGTGGATATTGGGTGGTTTCTGCCTTAAATGGGATGGTAAATAATAAAGAAATGAGAATTCTCCCATTATCACACTAGTGTGTGGGTGGGTGGGGGGAAGAGCACACAGACATGTGGAAAGGGTAGAAAGATACATGTGTCCTTGCTTTCCATCTTTCGAGGTGGGAATAAAGGATGTAAAAAATAAAATTGGAGAAACACTGATATGCATGGGGAACTAGAAGGTGCTAGCACTCGCCAGTGGTATATTTTCCTGGGAAGGAAATCTGTATGTGTAGCTCAACCCAGTCACATTTATTATTATGTGAGAATATGTAAAGCTCTGGAAAAAGGAAGAAAACTTTTTTTTTCTATTAAAGAGATTTTTTTTGAAATGCCTCTCATTCCCAAGTCCTATATGAACAATAAGGAATTCAGATGTTTTGTGTGACTTGGTTGAAGAACCACAGAGAAACTGAGAAATTTGGTGAGTATGCAAAGGCCTGAGATTAGGACAAAGTGGCACCATGTGTGAGGACTTTCTGACCAAAGGCAAGTGGCTCTTACAAGATGGTTTTAATGGCTGAATAGAAGCAAACTTGCCTCAGCAAACTTGTCTGTTGTACATTTGAGTACAGAGTATAAATTTGTTATCCTGTTAAAAATAACACCAAACTCTCTGATGCAGCCATGACTTTGAGTGATCAGGATAAGGCCAAATTATAAACAGATTGTTTGTAGTGCCTCATCATTTCTTGGCCACCCACCCATTACTACAGAGAATGCTTTGGCTCCTCTGTTGTTGTAATTTATACTAATCTAGAGCTTTTCCAAAAATAGGTTCAGATGTTACCCATTCCAACTGGATTTCTATCTACTAGTGAATATTTCAGATGCAGAAGACCTTCCAAGCCAGAGAAATGAAAGTTTAACTTAAAAGAAGAACTGTGAGCACTTAGTTAACAGTAACAGTAAATACAACTAATATTTATAGAGCATTCACTATGCACCATGCACTGACTTAAAACTACACGTTTTTTGGGTTTTTTTGGATAGGTTTATAAGTATATATCAATAAGGTAGGAATAAGATACTTTAAATGGAAGGTCATCTCATGATACTCAACTCGGATCATTTAGTGGTGATGAACTCAAACACAGTCTTCTCTGCTTTAGGTAACTATATTTGTGCTAAGAGTTTGTGAATAGGACCAGTTAGTTGTTATGTGCTATGTTCTTCAGCCATCTGGCCACCTAAATGACAAAAAATGGATGTGATGAAAACCTTTGTCAAGTATAACTTCAAGCATCCTCTCCAAATCATTCAACCTTTTGTGAAAGACAAAAGGTGCTGGACAATTCTACTGGTACTGGATGATTCTGTTAAGGCTATTACAATAGTAAGAATGTTCACTAATGAAATTCTATAGAGGCAAGTAAACTAAGAAATTATCTGTGAATCTTAAGGGAATCATGAAAGAGGACAGAGATGGGTCTAACCTGAATCAATGCAAATAGGCAAAGGTGAAGGTGAGTCTTTTTGTGGAATATGAGAAAGAGAAAAGGATTGTTGTGCTTAGGTTAACCATTTCTTGAAACAAAATAGTGAGGGAAAACAAAATGGTGAGAGGAGGGCCTCTGGGTGGCTCAGTTGGTTAAGCATCCGCCTTTGGCCCAGGACATGATCCCAGGGAATTGAGCCCCACATCGAGCAGAGAGCCCACTTCTCCCTCTCCCTCTGCAGTTCCCCCTTCTTGTGCTCTCTCTCTAACAAATAAATAAAATCTTTTAAAAAATAGTGAGAGGACTTCTTTACAATCAGTGTTTCCTAGAAGCACATGACTCAAAGATTAGCACGATTACTTCTTCATACTGATGAAAAAAAGCTATGAAAAAAACTATAATGTAGTATGTTTGTGGCAATTTCCCCAAAGTTCTTGAAATCTTGATTAACCTATTTTGCCAGTAGGACGTTCTATCAGTAATAGGACTTTGTCTTTCAAGTAGAACATAAAAATAATTCAAACAGCACTTATGTACAGGAAATCCTTATTATCACAAAGAATCTGTTAATGTTAAAACTAAACTAAAAGTATAGTAAAAGTGTATAATATAACATAAAGAAGAACAAGATTTCTTTGGGGAAACGTCTGTTCAGATCCTCTGCTTATTTTTTAATTAGATTTTTTTTTATTCATTTGTTCCTGGATGGGTTTTTTGGGGGTTTTTTGTGGCTTTTTTTGGTGTTGAGTGTGTGAGTTCCTTATATACTTTGGATATTAACCCCCTATTGGATATATCATTTTCAAATATCTTCTTCCACTCAGTAGATTGACTTTTTGTTTTGTTGATGATTTCCTTCACTGTACAAAAGCTTTTTATATTGATGTAGCCCCAATAGTTTATTTTTGGTTTTGCATCCCCTGGTTTAGAAGATTTATCTACAAAGATATTCCTGTGGTCAATGTCAGAGAAATCACTGCCTGTGTTCTTTTCTAGGATTTTTATGGTTTCAGGTCTCATATTTAGGTTTTTAATCCATTTTGAGTTTATTTTTATGTATGGTGTTCGAAAGCGGTCCAGTTTCATTGTTTTGCTCATAGCTGTCCAGTTTTCCCAGCATTATTTATTGAAGATAGTGTCTTTTCACCATTGTATACCCTTGCCTCCTTTGTTATAGATTGATTGACCACATAAGCATGGGCTTATTTGGGGGATTTCTATTCTGTTCCATTGATCTATGTGTCTATTTTGTGCTAGTACCATACTCTTCTGATCACTATGGCTTTGTAGTATATCTTGAAATTTGGAATTATGACACCTCCAGTTTTGTTCTTCTTCCTTAAGGCCACTATGGCTATTTGGGGTCTTTTGTGGTCCCATAAAAATTTCAGTATGTGTTTTAATTCTGTGAAAAATACTGTTGGTATTTTGATAAGGATTGCACTGAATCTGCAGATTGTTTTGGGCAGTATGAACATTTTAACAATATTAATTCTTTCAATCCATGAACATGGAATATCTTTCCATTTGTTTGCATTGTCTCTAATTTCTTACATCAGCCTTTTACAGTTTTCATAGTACAAGTCTTTCAACTACTTGGTTAAGTTTAATCCTAGGTATTTTATTCTTTTTGGTCCAATTGTAAATGGAATTATTTTCTTAATTTCTCCTTCTGCCACTTTGTTATTAGTGTATCAGTGTATTACTGATTTCTAGGTATTAATATTATACCCTATAACTTTACTGAATCCATTTATTATTTCTAGTAGTCTTTTGGCGGAGTCTTTAGGGTTTCCTATGTATACTATCATGTCATTTGCAAATAGTGACAATTTACTTCTTCTTATTAATAAGGATGCTTCTCATTTCTTTTTCCAAAGAAAACAAACAGATGGCCAACAGATACATGAAAAGATGCTCAATATCACTAATCATCAGGGAAGTGCAAATGGAAGCCACAATAAGATATCTTATACTTGTCAGAATGGCTAGAATCAAAAAGACAAAAAATAACATGTTCTGGCAAGGATGTAGAGAAAAAGGAGCCCTTGTGGACTGTGGATGAGAATATAAATTGGTTCACTGTGTAAATTGTACACAGTGGAAAAGTGTATGGAGGTTCCTAAAAAAAATAAAATAGAAATATATGATCCAATAATTCCACTACTGGATATTTACTCAAAGAAAATGAAAATGATAATTTGAAAAGATATATTCACCTTTATGTTTATTGTAGCATTATTTATAATAGCGAAGATATGGAAGAAACTCAAGTGCTTATCTATAGATGAATGGATAAAGAAGATGTGGCTTAGTACAGTGAAATATTACTTAGCCATAAAAAAGAATGAGATCTTGGCATTTGAAACAACATGGATGGACCTAAGAAGGTATAATACTAAGTAAAATAAGTCAGACTGAGAAAGACAAATACCATATAATTTCACTCAGATGTGGAATCTAGAAAACAAAACCAATGAATAAATGAACAAATTATAAGCAGAATCGAACCTATAAATACAGAGAACAAACTGATGGTTGCCACAGGGAAGGAGGTGAAAGGATGGACAAAATGGGTAATGAGGAGTGGGAGATATATACTCTCAGTTACAAAATTAATAAGTCATTGGAGTAATACACACAGTATAGGAAATATAGTCAATGGTGTTGTAATAGTGTTGCATAGTAATAGATGGCAGCCACACTTATGGTGAGCACAGAATAACAAATAGAGATGTTGAATCATGTTGTACACTTGAAATTAAGGTAACATTGTGTGTCAACTATCCTCAAAAAATTGAAAAGACCCTTTTTAAAGAATGGAGATAAATTTAAGAAAATTTTAAATTTATGACGTTAAAATTGAATTTATAAAGACAAATGTATGAAAAGTTGAAAGGCAGAAATAGAGGAAGAGAATGGGATATGGGAGAGTCAACTGCTAGTGATGGGTTTTCCTTTAGTTCCATACTCTTTCATATTAAGTAATCCCCACGAGATCATTAGCAGCCTCATTCCTAAAATATGTGAAAGAAGAAGGAAGGAAGGAAGGAAGGAAGGAAGGAAGGAAGGAAGGAAGGAAGGAAGGAAGGAAGGGAGGGAAAAGAAAAGAAAAAAAAAGAAAAAGAAAGACAAAGAAAGGAAATCTAAAGGCATTGAATCAATATTATTTTAAAACTTAAAAAAAATTTCAAATCATCTGCTTTATGGTATGAAACTTGGTCAACTGACATAGTTCTCACATCTCAAATTTTAGGGCAGGATTTCTGAGAAATGATATATATGTATTTTTTTAAGATTTTATTTATTTATTTGACACACAGAGAGAGAGAGATCACAAGTAGGCAGAGAGGCAGGCAGAGAGAGAGGAGGAAGCAGGCGCCCTGCTGAGCAGAAAGCCTGATGCAGGACTCGATCCCAGGACCCTGAGATCATCATCTGAGCCGAAGGCAGAGGCTTTAACCCACTGAGCCACCCAGGCACCCACATATGATATTTTGGCCCTCTTCCTAATTATGCAAACACCTGCCATTATACAGAGGCTAATTATCAATTAGTAAAACAAATCAGTTTGGCTTCCCTACTGTATTCATAAAATTTTTCAAAATCAGCACAAATGTTTAATTACTGACAGTAAGCTCAATACCCATATCTTAGTAGAGGTGATGATCCACAAGAATGAATTCTCTGCTAAAGACAGTACAATGAGTGAGGTGATCTCATGTTCCAATGCAGCATTTCTTGTCTTCTCACCTGTCCAATCTTTTCTAAGTATTTCAACTCGAAATTGGCATTCATTTTTCCTGTATTTGTCCTTTTCTTTAAAATTATAGATACCTATTCAGCCTATATTAGTAACTTATTTTTTTTTCTCTGTTAACATGGAGCTAGATACATTTTGGTTTGAACGAGCCCTGTAAACTTGGGCAAATTATACAACTTCTCCAAGATTCAGTTTCCTTGTGTGTAAAAATTAGGTAGACTACTATCACTCACATATGGTTACTGCAAAGATGAGTAAACATAAAATGACGATGAGTGATGATGTATAGAATATTCAGCAGTGTCATTTCTCTTGACCCATCCTTTCTTCCCCCATTCCTCTCTTTTTGATAAGATGCCTTAAGTTTTAAGAGCCACTCTTATAAAGAATGTTCAAATTGCATCTCTTCCAAATTGATAGGAAGCCTAATGGTTGAGACTATTTCATTTTTTCTGTATTTAAGGTTGATAATCATGGTAATGATTATCTCTCTCATAGCTGCCAACATCAATATCAAAACCACCACCATTCCTTGAGAGCCTACTACTAGAGATCTGAAGGATTCTTACTTTATTTTTATTTTTTTATTTTTATTTTTTTTGAGAGAGAGAGAGAGAGCACATGAGCATGGTTGGGGAGGGGCAGAGGGAGAGGGAGAGAGACAATCTCAAGTAGGCTCCAGATGCAGAGAAGAGCCCAATACAGGGCTCAATTTCATGACCCTGAGATCATGACCTGAGCCAAAATCAAGAGTCAGACACAACTGACTGAGCCACCCAGGTGCCCCGGATTATTACCTTAAAAAGCCTTTATTTGTACCACATATGTTATTTTTTTCACCATATCTGTTGACTCTTATCCTACTTACTGGTTTTTACCTTTTTTGGAAAATCTCACTTTTATAAAGATAAGGGAGAACAACTGAGGTGGTAAGTTGCTACAGATTTTACCTACCGATGCTGACCCTCAAATGCTAAATATGGACTTCAGTCTTCCAAGTGTGGTCTTTTCCATACAATGAGTATAACATGGCTTTATTAAGACATAATGCACCTATACTGGCTGTTCCCATATCAGTAGGAGACTGGGGTGCACTGTAGTGCCCAACACATCCTCAAGTATTGATATAACATCACTATGAACCACTCTGGCCCTTTTCCATTTAGTGATTTTCTCTAATCTTTCCATTATGACACCATTATAATTTTTACCCATTGGCTCACTTTCATTTTTTTTTTTTTTAAGATTTTATTTATTTATTTGACACACAGAGAGGGATTACAAGTAGGCAGAGAGGCAGGCAGAGAGAGGGAGAGGAGGAAGCAGGCTCCCTGCCTAGCAGAGAGCCCGACGCGGGCCTCGATCCCAGGACGCTGAGATCATGACCTGAGCTGAAAGCAGAGGCTTTAACCCTCTGAGCCACCCAGGCGCCCTCACTTTCATTCTTCATATCTCAGTTCAAATATCTTCTTTTCAGAGGGCCTTCCTTGCATTTTCTCTCAAGTGACCTCCTCTA
Source organism: Ailurus styani (assembly GCA_002007465.1). NCBI lineage: Eukaryota > Metazoa > Chordata > Mammalia > Carnivora > Ailuridae > Ailurus > Ailurus styani. The sequence goes on along the minus strand of LNAC01000174.1, from coordinate 1,027,402 downwards.
ATTTATCTTTCCTTCATTGCCCTGGTTATTTCTTACATAAAACTCATCACGATCTGTATTTATCTTGTTTACTTATTGTTTATTTATTTGATTATAGTTTTTTTTTCCCAAATTAGGATGTATGTTCCATGAGGGCAGGAATCTGTTGCCTTAATTCCCACCCTCCCCCCCCAAAAAAGGCAGAACCTGAGAGAAGGAGTTTTGAGTAAAACTCAAAACTCTCTTCAGTTTATGTGAAGAGAGATCTAAGGAAGCACCAAAAAAAGGTCTGGGAGAAGTGAGATAAGGAAGCAAGAGAAGCTAATTACTCCATCTATTAATGAGCAAGTCACTGAATGGCCAACTGAGGCTCATTCTTCTGAGGACCTTCTGAGGAACATACTGTAGAAAGTGCAGTCAGTTCTGATATGGTGTGGCACACGCATTCCTTTAAAAAAGCAATGTACTATACAAAAACATGCAATAAAACCGCAGGGCTTGTGGGAATAAAAATGGAGTCAGGAGCACGATACTCAAAACCTTCATCAGTCACACATAAAAAAGATAGGATGCTTAAACATGGTAGCACAGTGTCGTCACACATGTCAAATGGTTAAGAAATACATCAAACCTACAGTAACTATGGCACTTAGCTTTGAGAAGAGTCTGATGTTTGCTGGTGCACAGGCATGCTGGGCGAGTTGCAGTTTGTGAGCTACTGCAAAGTGGTGGAAGAATAATTATCTGAAATCTGATGGAAATTTGTAACACAAGCTGTGGCTGAGTGTGGCTCAAAACATAGGTTGTGCTCTGAGGTCACAGGGAGATGTTTAAGGTGTTTGATTACGTGCCTTTTTATTTTTATTTTTATTTTCTGTATTGTTACACAGCTTTGGTCAGCTTCATGATGTTTTTTCCATTCACCAAAATCAGGAATTATCTCACTCTTCCTTAAATGATCAGATGGTAAATATCAGATGGTAAATGATCAGATGGTAAATATTTTCAGGATTCTACAGACCCTACCACAGTCAAAGAAAGGAGGTTTAAGAAACAATCTTGTCTGTAGTGCTCCAATAAAACCTGATTTGCAAAAATAGGCAACGGGCCAGAGTTTTCCAATCCCTAATTTAATGTAATGTTTCTCATGGAAGAAATCATGCATAAGAAAGTACAAAACTTGGGTTCTGCTCAAATCATTCCTTAATATATTGATTGTGTTGGAACAAATTCACATTTTCAGAACAAGCATGACAGCAGAATTGATTGTACCTCAGAATTTTCCCATTGAGGGTACTTGTCCTGATAATGCTTAATTCCCAGTTCTGCTGAGCTGTGCTTTGTATGGGATGAACAATTTCCTGAGAAAACCCAACACTTAGATTGAGAAGCAAAAATACATGAGTGGAAAAGCTGTCAGCCTGCATCGGAATTGTCGTCTACTGCCAGAGGATGAGGTGACATGAGATGTGGCAACACCTGAGTCTACTCCACTTGTTTGTCTAATTCACTGCTACATCTTCAGGGTCCTCAGTGTATTAGACACTCGTGACAAATGGCTTACCTCGCAAAGGGGTCCACTAACTGAAGAAACCCAGGAATGAAGACAACCCAGTTCATTCTTTTTTTTTTTTTAAGATTTTATTTATTTGACAGAGAGAGCTCAGATCACAAGTAGGCAGAGAGGCAGGCAGAGAGAGAGGAGGAAGCAGGCTCCCTGCTGAGCAGGGAGCCCGATGCGGGCTCCATCCCAGGACCCTGAGATCATGACCTGAGCCGAAGGCAGAGGCTTTAACCTACTGAGCCACCCAGGCGCCCCAACCCAGTTCATTCTTAACTGAAATTGTTACTCCCCTTGGTCAGACTTAGCAATATTCCCCAGGATACTTCGTTTCCATGGTTATAAGAACGCAGAGTTCTCACAGTTTCTTCCTACTCTCTCTTTTGTTTCCCTATATCTTACTAAGACCTCTTTTATTCAGTATTTCAATTTGTCATATACTACTTCTAACAATTCAACATATATTTGCAAGCACATAATCACATGATTATGCTTTTCTAGCCCTCATGGTAAATATATTCTATATAAATTTTTCTTAATCTAATAAATTTCCCTGCTTCAACATGAAAGATTTCCTATCTAATCAATAGTAGTGAGCAATACCTGACATGTAAGTGGTAATACACCTTTCATAGTGAGAATAGAAGATATTCCAATAGAAATGTAGTTATTATTAGCATTTTGTTTAAAAATGTCATTTTCTGTGGATGTAAGTGTATCTCTCTAAAATTTAAATGTTGAAACCATAATCCCCAGTGTGACTGTATTTGGAGATTTGGCCTTTAAGGAGGTAATTTAGATTAAATGAGGTTATAAATGTAGCCTTAATCAAACAGGGCTTGTGTCCTTAGAAGAAGATAAAGGAAGAGACACCAGAGAGCTCCCACTCCCCACTTATGCAAAAAGAAAAAGCCACATGAGGACACAGTAAGAACACATCTGAAAGTAGAGGACAGATCTCACCAGAAATGAACCCTGCTGGTGTCTTGATCTTGGACATCTAGTGTCCAAAACTGTGAAAAGGTAGATTTCTGGGTTTTTTTTTTAAGCCACTCTGTGGTATTTTATATGGCAGCCTGATCATAATAATACAGATGTTTTTACAATCAGAGGGGGAAAAAAGAACAGGTAAAGAAAGATTTCTAAAATTAGAAAATATTCTTAATATTAAAAGCTATCCAGAAACAACTAGGAACCCATGGAAAATAATTCAATAAACATTTATTAAGCCCCGAATCTAACAGACTTTGCTGTTTTAATCAACAATTATTATCGATTTCCACATCCCCCCACCACCACTTTTGCTTTATTTCTAGGATAACGAGTCTCCTACTAGGGAGATATAGAATTAGAAAAAATTAATATTATGAAAAATTTAAAATACTGTGTGTTGGTTTCATCCTGTGGCTTTCCACCAGGGACTATATAACTAGAGAAATTTAGTCTAAGGGATATCAAGCTTAAAGAAGAAAGGTGGAAAAAAGCAGCCTTGAGAATAAAGGTGCTTTCTGTCTGTAACAGACTTTCTAAGTAGACTGAATCCCTTTATATCAGGGTTTATAAGACCAATTTCTCTATCCTTGAGCTGAAGTTAATACTTTCAGAGAATCAGAAAGTAAACAACTTTGCAGAAAGTATCATTGTTGAGAGTGAGACCTTGGCCTACTCTAGGGATCTTTCATTAGGTATTCTTCACCAGACAGAATGAACGGTTAAGAAGAAAATCTGATTGTGGATATTATTTCCTGGACTCAAGGTAGTGTCCATTAAACCAGAGGTTAAATGTGGGAAGAATATGGAGTTCAGTGAAGTCAAAATCTTGGTTGCAGTTATTAGCCCAACAAATAAGAACTACAGAAGAGTGTTAAGTTTTTGAGAGGACTCCATTGATACAAAGCCACTTAATGACTTATGAATGTTCAATCCTAAGACCACCAACTTAAGACCAACAGGAAGCAGACGCTAAAGTGGTATGGACGTAGAAAGGGCCCCTCTCTAGTGTGATCATGCAAGACAATGGAGAAGAAGCCTCTTCCTTGAAAGCAGAACTATCTTCTAGATTGGCCAACACAGAAGCCTATTCCATTGGTTGGCAGGGAGTCTTTCTTTCTATTTAGCAGGAAATATATGCTCTGAAAAAAAAAAAAGACCATTGCTTTTTCTAGTCTGCTCTTTCTTCAAATAGGTGCCTTTCTTGTAGAAATTGTGTTTCTATTCCATAATTTTGTATCATGTATTGTGGAGGCAGCTCACTTGATACCACAAGGTGCCTTATCCAACTAAGCACAATGTGCTAGTCATACTTGCCTCCCCTTGGACCAACATTTGCCTCTTATTTTGCCTTACTCTTGTTCTTGTCCATCAGAAAAAGAAAATCCTATTGTACAGCATAATCAAAGCTGTTACTTAAGAGAAAGGAACTGCCTTTTTTTTTTGTAGGCAGATCCTTTTTTTAAAAAATTGCGGTAAAATATACATAGCATAAAAACTAACCATTTTAAACTACAATTTGGGGCACCTGGGTGGCTCAGTCATTAAGTGCCTGCCTTCGGCTCCAATCATGGTCCTATGGTCCTGAGATCGAGCCCCACATTTGGCTCCCTGCACACTGGGAAGCCTGCTTCTCTTTCTCCCACTCCCCTTGCTTGTGTTCCCTTTCTTGTTGTGTCTCTCTCTGTCAAATAAATAAAATTCTTAAAAATTTTTTTAAAAATAAAGTGTACAGCTTTGTGACATTTGGTACATTAAAAATGCTGTGAAGTCATCACGACTATCAAGTCCCAAAACATTTTCATCACCCCAAAAGGAAGCACCATACCTATTAGTAGTTACACCCCATTCCCCTCTCCTCCATCCCGTGGAAACCACTGATTTACTTTCCATCTCCATGCTTTTGCCTATTCTGAATATTTCAGAATTTCTTTAGTCAGCTACTTTCCCTGGAAAAATTCAATGAAACAGTAAAAGTCAAGACAATTTTAGAGCTAGAATTCACTAATTCAAATATATTTCACACAAAACTATGAAACTAAACAGATTTTGTATGGCATTTTTTTTCTCTTTTCCCACCCAATATCATTATTAAAGTATTTTTAGGAAATTATCTATACTCAAATTACCACTTGATCTCACTTTTCCTTGTATAATCATACACAGAAATTGAAACAAATATCTTTACATATAGGTAGGAACCCTCACTGACCTTTGTCTAATTCTATCTGATGACCGGACAATACTGAGCAATTAGAAAGCTCTTATTGCCAGAAAACAAAACAAAGCAAAACAAAAACCTATCAGGCCTGTTAAAAGATTCTTTAGTTCAAAAGAAGGTGACTTTTTGAAAGATACAGAAGTTTATTCTTATGAAAAGTTATTTAAATAAACAAGAAAAGAAAATACATCAGAAACAAATGATTTATATCCTCAATAAGTCCAAAAAAGATTCTGCCTATTTGAATTATAAACGAGAAGTACGAAAGTATAAAAATGAGACTTTTGACTTTATGAGGAATTTAAAGAGAATTTAAAGCATAACTACCACATTTAAAAAATAATGAAGACAGTGAATGCTGTAGAAAATCAAATGACTAAAGAAGTAAATCTAAAGTAATTCCCCCAAAATTTAAAATGAAAAAAAGAAATTTTTAAAAATAAAATATGGGGAAACTTAGGTCATATTCTGTAAAGTCCATCCTACCAAAATGGATTTTAAATAGTATCAACAGAAATAATAGACTAAAAAACAAACTAAAAAAAATATCTAAAAAAAACTTAGTCTAAAAATTGAGAGTAGAAACTCTTTGAAATAACATGAATAAAAAGAAAATAAGTATTCTGGTGGAATTTTTGAAGATTAAACATAAATAATCTTATGAACAAATGCAGTTGCTTCTGCCTGAACCTTTTGGTCCCCTTGCTTCCCTACTGCCAATATTCCAAGTCTTTTCCATTGTCTGGTTCTCAATTTTAGTTGTATTGCCTTACAGGCCCTTGTCTGATACCAGAAACCAAGGTTTCCTCCTAGTGTTTTCTATCACAGCACAGGTTTATTATAATCAGAATATTTTTCTTAAGTTTTATTGATATATTTATTTATTTTTATATATTCACCTCTTTACCGTATCCTTTTTATAAAACTCCATACCATTAGGATCATTTCCATTTTAATTTATTAATTTTAGTCTATGAGTTAGCACTATGCAAAATTAACTATTCATAAAATCAAATATTTATTAAACCAAGAAGAAGAAGAAGAAGGAGAACAGCATTATATTTTTGGAATAAGGAAACAAAGAATGGGAAAACAGCAGTAAAGAAAAGATTATGCTTTTCTCTTCCATAAGGAAGAGGAAACTTCCACATATCAGTGAGGTTATATGATAATTGTCTTTCTCTGATTGGCTTATTTAGCTTAGCAACATCCTCTAGTTCCACCCACGTCTTTGCAAATGGCAAGATTTCTTTCTTTTTTTTTTTTTTGATGGATGAGTATTCCATTGTATGTAGAATTTAAGAAACAAAACAGAGGATCATAGGGAAAGAAAGGAAAAAAATAAAATGAAATCAGAGGGGAGACAAACCATAAGAGACTCTTAAGCATAGGAAATAAACTATGGGTTGCTGGAAGGGAGAGAGGTGGAAGAGTGGAGGGTGGGATAACTAGCTGATGGAAATTAAGGAGGGCACATGATATAATGAGCACTGGGTATTATATAAAACTGATGAATCACTGACCTTTACCTCTGAAACCAATAATACATTCTATGTTATTGAATGTAAATAATATTTTTTTAAAAAGGAAGAATTATTATGATTTGTTGATATTTATGATATAATGACAATAAGAGTAATGATCATAATGCTGCAATGGACTGTATTCCCTAAAATTCATATGCTGAACTCCTATCCCCTACCACAATGGAATTAGGAGATTGGGCCCTTTAGGAGGTAATTAGTTCATGAGGGTGGAGCCCTCATGAACGAAATTAGTGTCCTCAGAGGAAGAAACAGGAGAGCTTACCCTCTGTCTGCTCACCACCATGGGAAAGGACACAAGGAGAAGGCAGTGTATAAAACAGTAAGAGGGCCCTTACCAGACACCAAGTCTACCAGCACATGGATCTTGGATTTCCAGTTATCAGAACTGTAAGAAATAAATGTCTGTTGTTTAAGGTATCCAGTCTGTGATCTTTGGTATAAACAGCCCAAATGGACTAAGAAAATTATTTCCAACTGTACAGTACTTAAGATGTGCTAAGGACTGTAAATATATACACTAATTTAATTCTCAAGAAAAATATGAGGACTCTTGCTTTGTAGATAAGGAAACTGTCACAGAGAAGTTAAACAACTTGCCAAAGTCACACATTTGGGAGGTACTGAAGCAAAGCTTTGATTTTAATCTTCACATTTCACAGTATAATGTTGGCTTATGAATTTCACACAAAAACTTTGAGAAAACCATTCATATAACTAAAAAGCATATGGCTAACTTTGAAACAATTCTGGAAGCTTATAAGCAAGTAAAACCACTTATTTAGAAAAAGGAACAGGTAAGAACTTCAAAAACAAGTGAAATACATGCCAAAATTAAATATTACAGCTTTAAAATGCAGATTTATTTGTTCAATTCTTTCAGTCCACAAGTAAATTTGTGAGTACCTATTATATACTAGGCAGTATTCTAGGTCCTCTGTGTACAGTGGTTAATGAAACAGACAAAAATTTCATCCCTCATAGAGCATGCATTCTACTAAAAGAATCAGATGATCAACAAGACAAATTAAGTAAATATTAAATATGCTAGACCACAGTACATACTAAAGAGAAAATGTGTCAGGAGTATTCGAAGAATAGCAAGGAGACCAGGGTAGCTATGCAGTGAGACAATCAGATCTGCCCAGGAGATCAAGTTACTGAGGAACCAGGGCCTGTAAAGTCTGGCGTATCAGGAGAAAGAATTCAGACTGCTTAAAAACAAGCAAACAAACAGACAAACATACTAAAGATAAACAGTTCACAGGAAACAAAAAGAACGAAATAAAGAAATCTAAGACTGAAAGGATGTACAGTGACTAAAAATGAAACAAAGAAAGCAAAAGCAGAGCTGAGCCTATCCTACTAGCAAAAGAGAACTCCCCGGGTAAAACAGATGAATCACAGAAGGTCATTTTATATCCATCATGGTATCAGCGCTAATGAAGAGATACACACTGAGGAGCTGAAATTCAGTGAGAGATTTTAAAACACTGGTAATGCTCCAAAGCTTAGTAAGGAGAAAAAAAATGGGAATGATTTAGACAGTAGAGTTAATAAAGATGATAGAATAATAGGTACACTACCTTTCTATTATGACCCGATATAAGAAAACACAACTTAAAACAGCTGTCAGATTAGGAGAGATCTGGCTTCAGAGTACCCTGAGCAAAGGACTGAGGAATTCTGGATGCTTCTGACTGCCCTTAGAAGAAAAAAAAAATTATAAACTAGAGAAGAAACTTGTTAAAATAGGGTTGAAAATAGCATAAACTAATATTTTTTAACCTCATCTGATATCTCTGTGATATCTCTTTTGGGAGAAAGAAGTGTTCTGAAGTTTTGTGACCAGTAGAGAAAGACTCCCCACATTATTTCTTTTCATTGACTATGTTAATTGGGAACATGGTCCCCACAGCCTAATCCTAGCTTCCCTGAGGAAAAAATTTTTTTCTCAACATCCTGTTCACTTCTCTTTGTCATTAGGAAGGTAAGATGATTTATCTGATGGGTAAATCTGAGGCAATTAATCAGGCATGCTTGGCTCACTTCTGCCTTCCTTGCTCTTGGGAGCAAGCTGTCTGCTGCAGAAACATACTATTCCACTATTGCTCCAGGGGCTGGGGGGTTGGGGGGGGAAGATTTGCCTCTTTGGGGTGGCGGCCGGGTCTAATTATCCAGGGTTGCCAGCAACCTGCAGGGCAGCGATGATGGGGATATGAGTCTACCAAATGAACAAACCTAAATCCCATACCATAATCTGTTCGTTATCAATAGCAAAGGCAATATTTTGACTTTTTTTGTTATCATTCCTTCTTTTACTTCTTAAATTATTCAGAATTGGGTAGAAAAGAATACTGCTATTTACGGAGAACCTTTTGGGAATCCTAACAAGAATACCTCTGGAATGTTCTCGGGAAGAACAGATACTTAGAGAACTATGGATGGAAGCAGGGGCAAAGAAGGTAGCACAATATAATCCACTCCCCCACCACTACCACTTGATCCACCATTGCAAACTCCTTTAAATCAGTCAAGAAAGGTAAGAAAGACTTAGAACAGTAGCCAAAAGTGTTTAATAACTGATCTAAGTTAAATTATCTGTTCACACATGCCAACAAATAAGGCTACAATGTAGACTTCAAGATCGATAATACACTCACAGCTATTTCTTAAAACTTGTTTAGCCAGAAAATTAACATTTAGCATACTTATACTTATTTAGTAAAGGGATGGAAAATTATGGAATTCTTTATCAATAAGAAAGGTCACAATAAAGAGTGTAACTTTTATGTATAACTTCACCTCAAACTTAAAACAAGCCCCAACCTGAATAAAAAAGTAAAGTCCCAGTCTTAGCTTGCTTATTTCCTTTCTTATTTATTTTATACTGGTGCCTTCATGCAGCTAGAAATAAAGAAGAATTTTACTTTTCAACAAAGGCAGATAATATATATTACGATAAGACATATTTTTAGCTTGTCCTTTGCCTTTCTCATAAATCTACTGATATGTAGACATTTCTTAGAAATAAATGTTGGTGAAATAATTTTAAAATGATAATTTGTCTAACAAGGGTATAGGCTTGCTCCTGAGATAATGAGTTTCTCATCATTGTCATAGTCCAAACAGAAGCTGAATGACTGATCATCTGGTTAGAATGATGGTAATTTCCAACTCAATGTTCAATCTCCCTCTCTCCTATTTTTAAAACTTGAATTTATATATATTTTATTATTTTTTCCCTAATAGTTGTTTAGGAATACTAAGGAACAATCATTTTTCACATCTGTCAAATGAACATTTTTTACAACTTCTTTTTTCTTTTGATAATTTCTCACTATGGAAAACCCTTTTTTACAATACATGCTTGTACATCTTTGACCTTACACACTAAAAAACTTTACTACATTTAAGATTATTTAATATCCCCTACCTGGTTCTTGTAGTGTCTTCTAGTAAGATGGTTATACTACCTGGGAATAATTTATTTTAAATATTTTAAAGCTTAACTATAGTCATGGGCCTATAGGTTCATACTCTAGAAAAGGAAATGAATTGTGCATATCAGTGGTGCTTTGGTCTACACTAATGCTAAAAAATGTACAGCAAAAGGGTTGCCACTCCTAGTCCCTTGACCATTAATTGATTATTCTGTCCCCTTGAGATAGAACAGGTCTTGACATCCTATGCAATACAGAACAGTAGAGAAGCAATGAGAAGGGAGTAGATTTGGCCTTTAACCAAGGGATGAAATCTAATTATGATCAAGAGTGAACACCATGTCAAAGATCTAGTAATTTTATTATTATTATTATTTATAAGATTTCATTTATTTACTTATCGGGGGGGGCGGGCAGGGGAGGGAAAGGGACAAGCAGACTCCACGCTGAGCTCTGAGGGCAGGAGCCCAAGGCCGCTGACCCCACTATACCCAAAGATCTCAACCTGAGCTGAAATCAAGAGTCTGCCACCCAGCTAACTGAGCCCCTAGGATAATTTTAATTGAACCACTGCTGACATTACCTCTAACATACAGCCTCTCAAATGTTTTGATAAGTTTAAAGGATTTGAGCAAAATGTGAATGTGTCTCTACCTCTGGCAGCAGTATTATGGCAAGAAGATTACAATAAATTGCATGTACCTGTGGGTGTTGAATAACTATGAACTGAGTAAACTTCACCTACCTAAATCTGAAGAAGCTACAGATAATAAAATGCCATATTGCTGTGGGATTTGTATAAAAACTCTCATAAATATATTCAATATTTTGAATTTAAATTTCTGAATATATTAAAAAATATTCAATCATATTATACAAATGCAATTCAAAATTGGGCAAATATTACGGAACAGACAGGTGACAGGAATAGGTGATATAATTAAGACATGTTCAATCAAACTTTGCCGTTGCTTAATTTTATTAATGGAATTTTTATTATATAAATAGCACAACTTAGATTAAATATGTGTTAGACCATTTCATATTATAAAACAGAACAGTCACTAACAAGAAAAGAGACAAAACATAACTATAATCCCCTGTATCTCATATACTTCAATAGGAGTTCAACAAGATACAAATATAGAAAATTGTTTAGCAGAAGCAGTAACAAGCACAATAAATATTTTAAAAGATGAGGATTTTAACAATTCCCCAAAAGAGCCCACAGCTGGACAGGTACACAATGTGTCTTCATCAATGCGTACTTTCACTCTGTTTCCTCAACCAGTCAATGTAAAATAATACCAGGAAGTCCAATATACTCTACCTGATTGGCAAACAGGGGAAATGTATTTGACAGTATAATGGATTTGAAAAGAAGACCTGTATTTTGCAAGAACACACAAGTAATGAACACCTGCTCATAGTGTGATGAAATAAGATTACTAGCAAAATAAATATTTGTGCAATTGAAATGATAGATTGAGTAGGAAAGGGCCAGGGAGAAAGGGAAGGTGCAAGGCATATGATTAAGAAATAAGAGAAATACACACATATGTATACACATTATATGTAAAATAAATATTAATAAACACTCATCCCTATCTTTACAGAGAGAAATGCCATAATGGAGCTACATAGATGACATTCAAGTATCTGATCAAATTGACAAATACTGAAGAGTTCTTAGCAAATACCATTCTGAGCTACTGTCACTACTTGAACTGTATTTCGAAGGAAGGAAGGAAGGAAGGAAGGAAGGAAGGGAGGGAGGAAAAAGTGTATACAAACAAAAGAGAAAAATGCACACAAAATTTCATGTATAACCAATTTAATAATATTAATTTTTTTCATGATAACATGCATTTCAAACTTGAATTCCATAATATTTTAGATCTATTTGGTAAACAATGTTGGGTTAAAAAACTAAAGAATGAATAAAGACTTACCCGATGGGATATAATAGCTTAGCTTAAAAGACTGTAATTGTGTACATAATGCTTAATGTTTATCTTTAAAAGAAGTGCTTAATTGTGTGAAAGTATTTTCCCAGAAAATTACTTTTTAATCTTCCGAAAGGCAGCCTTTCTATTGATTCTCAAACACAATAAGAAAAGGAGGGCTTAAGAACAAAGGACCAAGCTTAAAAAAAGAAAAGGTAAGCCACAGTGTAGGCATAATTGGGAAATCCAATATTTAGGCTGAGATCATTATTTCATTCTTTGAAGATAACTGTATTTCAATTTAATTTTGTTTGCTAGAACAAATTTTATAGGGATAGCTATAAGAGGAATTAATTTTGATTCCTAAACTTAGGTATGGAAGTAAAAGAAAATTGCCCTGAAACCGCAAGAGTACAAATTTGGCTTTATGAAACAGCCTCTCCAGTCAGGCTGAACTAGTTGGTTATTCTACTCTCTGACAGTTAAAGCTGTTCACAAGTATTCTGTTGAATATAAGGAGGATTTTGAAAAAGAATGAAAAAAATGACATCTTTTTTTTGAGGACCTCCTGAATATCTCTTAAACACATTCGTTTTACATACTTAGCAAATGAAGCAACACACAAAGATCACTGCCTGGCATTTTATTATTGATAAAAAATTCTGTTAGTCATAAGGAGAAAAATCTTACTTTTCAAGAATTTGATAAAAAATTTAAAAGTTTGTTACTATTTCTTCTTTGAAGTCTTGGTTATAATAACTGAAACTGTCCCATGGAGCCTTAGAATTAGCAAACCTAGTATGAGATTCAGTCCAAAAATCAGATTTTAGAATGGGGTCTGAAAACTAAATTTTATATTTCTTTGATTTTTTTTTCTGTTTTTATCAACCTGTTTCATATTGAACTACTTGATATTCCTAACCTTTATTCAAATAAGAACAAGATCAGGTTGTTAAAATTCAAAGACCCAGTGGAAGGCATTTTCATGTATCATCCTTAGAAACCAGCAAATTACTATCACTTACGTTTCATTCTATCTTCTTATCATCCTTTAATTGGTCATTTTCCTTTGCTTACAATATAAATTAAAGCACTCTGGTTTTGGTTTGTTTTTTATTGGTATAACTTAACCCTCTTCCAAAAAACAAATGCAAACTCTAAACAAAATATTTTTAAAAAATAACTATTTGAAGGCATGGGAGATCAAATGAATAGACACATAAAATTAAAGGCAATAATATCTTAAAAGTATTTCCCCATTTTACTATAGCATATTTCAGTCCACCTAGGATGAGATGACCAGAACCTGAGCAGAAAATTGTTGTCTCCGTGGCTTGAGGTCTCAGAGGACAGAGTTTGGGGCTGCCATAGTTGTTGAATATTAAGTGTAAAAATCCTGAGGGAAAAAGAGGACACTGAAGGGGTATGCCCCAAATCTATGTATAACTATTCTCAAATTACTGGCTGTTCCCTAAGCTGTGCATGCACAGAGAAGGCTCTAATGATAATAGTGAAAAACATCAAGTGGAAGACTGATTAAAATGGGCAAGTATCTCAGTTTCTTCCTACAGAAGGAAGATACAATTTTGAGTTTGGGTTCTTCTCAGTGAAATACTATGATGTCATGTCTTAAAACTATCAATGATGTAGCAGGACTAAAATATGTATCTTGAACAGAGATAAAAGCAAAACACCTTTTCTAATCAAGTATAAAACCAAGCTTCTATAGTTCAAGTTTAACAGCCAACGGACTAAAAAACAAAAATCAACATTCTGCGGAGGGAGATAATAGAATTCGGAATTTTTACTAAGTATCATCTACAATATATAATATACAATAAAAATTACTAGTTACATGAAAAAAAATGTGGCCCATATTTTAGAGAAAGACCACCCTATAAGAGAGATTCCAAGAGGGCGCCTGGGTGGCTCAGTGGGTTAAAGCCTCTGCTTTCCGCTCAGGTCATGATCTCAGGGTCCTGGGATCGAGGCCCGCATCGGGCTCCCTGCTCAGCGGGGAGCCTGCTTCCCCCTCTCTCTGTCTGCCTGCCTCTCTGCCTCCTTGTGATCTCTGTGAAATAAATAAATAAAATCTTTAAAAAAAAGAGAGAGAGATTCCAAGAAAACCTAGAAGTAGAGTTTCCAGAAAAGAACTTTATAGCATCTATTAAAAGCACATTCAAGGATCAAAAGGAAACTATTATCAAAATGACTGAATACATGGAGGCTCTCAGCAGAGATATGGGAAATACAAAAAAAGCCCAATGGAATTTAGAATTTAGAAGTACAATATCTGAAATAAAAGATTCACACAAAGGGATCAACAGATAACTGGAGATGGCCCAGAAAAGGATCCATGTATATAGAAAATGTTCAATATAAGTGACTTAATGTGAAAAATAGAAATAAAAATAACAAGAAAACAGAAGAGCCTCAGGGATCTGTGATAGAAGATCAAGTGATCTATTATATGTAATGGGACTTCCAAAAGAACTAGAGAGAGAAATGGAATAGGAAAAAAATATTTCAAGATATTGGAGCTGAAAAATTTCAAAATTTGGTAAAGAAAATAAACTACAAAGAGCTCAGCAAGTGTAAAATAGGATAACACAAACTAGGCCATATCTAGCCATGTATAGTCAAATTGCTGAAAACCAAAAGAGAAAACAATGTATATTACAAAGAGACATACAACTCTAGAAATCATGACTTACATTTCAGTAGATTTAATGGAGGCCAGGATATAATGAAATTTTTAAAGTCATGGCATTTTAAAACCAATAACAAGGACTCCTACTTCTGGGATAATGGAGTACATGTACTTTCCCTATTCCTCTAAGAACAAATAAATATATATATTTGGACAGCCCTTAATCTAATCTCACTGGTACCATTATAAGAAGAGAAGATTTTGACACACAAACATCAGACATACGCCTGCACAGAGGAAAGACAATGTGAGGACACAATGATAAGACAGCAATCAACAACTCAAGGAGAGAGGCCTCAGAAGAAACCAAATCTGCCGACACCTTGATCATGAACTTCAAGGCTCCATGACTGTAAGAAAATCAATTTCTGTTGTTTAAGCCACCCAGTGTGTAGTACTTAGTTATAACAGCCCTACAAAACTAAAACGATGATAGATAGATAGATAGATAGATAGATAGATGATAGATAGATAGATAGATAGATAGATACAGAGTGATAGACAGATAGGGGTGTGTGTGTGTGCATGTAAAATTCTAAGAAGACTCTGAAAGGCAGCAAGAAGGTCAACCATCAGGGACCTCAGGACTGAAGGGGGTTTTTTTTTTTTTTTTTTTTTTTTTTTTTGTATCCCAGACTTGGAGCTGAAGAAGATGGTAGCCTAGAAATGTCAGAAAGTACAGTCTAAAAAAACCCCAAGAACAAAAAAAATAAACATCTTCTCTATAGCCAAGGACCAGGAATAGGCAATCTAGTAAGACAGACAACTTTTAGATGATAACCAATATTTTCCAATAAAAAGCAAAGAAAAACTATGGCCACACTCCATCTCCACCAGCAAAGGCTGAATGGGAAGCTAGATTTCCCCTTATTCCACTTCTCATTACCCCTGAGGTGGTGTCGGACAAGGTCAAGTAAGAGTTGGGATTTTCATCTCCACCAGCTGGTAATGAGTCCCCTGACCACACAGCCTAGATCCCACACTCACCCAGCAGTAACAAAGCACTGCTCCTCACAGGTGTCATGGCAGGCCTAGAGGAGAGTTAGGACTCTTAGCTGGTGCTAATGCAGCCATTCCCACCACAGAATCAGTGGACTCCACATGGGGAGTTCAGAGTTGAATGTTCAGCAAAAAGCAACAAAGCCCCCACTCTCTTGGTTGTCAACAAAGGCCAAGTGGGCAACCTGACCTTCTACTTCCATCTGGAAGTACTGAGGCAACAACCCCTTTCCATTCCCTCATGCAGCAGTATCAGAAAAAGTCAACTAAACCAGAAGTTTACATGAAATCTAAAGTCTCAGAACATAACATGAAAATGTACAGATTTCAACTGAAAATCACTCCTCATGTCAAGAACCAAGAAGATCCCAGGCTGAATTAAAAAAAAAAAATCAATGGATACCCAGACCTAAATGACAGAAATGTTAGAATTATCTGACATAATGAAACCTGGATGGTCAGTGGGGGGGTAGGGGGGAAGCAATCTCAAAAGGTATATACAGTATGATTCCATTTATATAACATTCTCGAAAAGACAAAGTTATAGGAATGAAGAACATTCAAAATATGGTTGATAAGGGTTAAGAAGAAGATAGGGGCAGGAGAGAAGTGGGTATGGCTAAAAAATGGCAGTATGAGGGATTTTTGTAATGATGAATGTGTTCTGAATCAGTTGAAGGCCTTAAGACAAAATCTGAGATTTCCTGGAGAAGCAGGAATTCTGCCTTAAGACTGCAACATAAAAATATTGCCTTAATTTCCAGATTGTTGGCCTATACTAAGGATTTTAGATTCAAGGCTACATCAACTCCTGCCTGAGCATCCAGATTTCCTACTAGTAAGCCCTCCCCACCATATAAGAATAAATCTTTTAATATATCCTATTGGTTCTGCTTCTTTGGTTCTTATTTTATATATATATATATATATATAAATGGTGATATAGTGGGATCATAAAAAGTACTCCATAACCCAAAGAAGGCAGGAAATGAGAAAAAAAAGAACAAAGAGCACATGACAAGGGACCATGCCTCCTAGGATCCCCAGTGCAGACTCACGTGGAGTCTGTGGGCATGATACAGGCATGGCTGCAGGACTCCTAGGGCTGCTCCCTGACCCTGGCACCCACAAAAAACTGGTAGCCCTCAGGCCCAGAAGCCTCTCAGACTGTGGCTTTGGGGGTCATGGATTTGGCACCCCACACTCTACAACCCTACATACTCCTCGTGTAGCTGGACAAACCCAGTAGAATCTCGTTGCTTGTGTCTACCACGTATCTGGAGCACAGAACTGGCCTGTGAATCAGGATGTTTTTCAGATTCATACATAGAATAGCTCTCTGGCATTGGAGCAAGCTGAACTACTCGTGACATGTGAGGCAGTGACCACAATAAAAAGCATAGCTCTGGAAGCAGCATCTCTACTTCTTGTAATCACCTACTCACGAACAAAAAGAATTATATACAAGGCCTCAATTAGTCTTGGAGTTGACTTTTAATTGGGGATTGTTACTTGAATGGTCTGCTATCAAGGGCTCCTGTAATACAGTGGTTTACCTGATGCTTTATTTTCTAGAATTGTGACAACAATAATATATGATACTATCTGTGTTCATCCAGACAAAAGAGATGGTCTGAAGTCCACGGCACTGTGGCTCAGCAGAAACACCAAACAGTGTCTCAACAGACTCTGTCGTGATCCTGAAGGCACTGTACCTGGTAGGGTTCTAGTCAGAACCAGACCACTTGCTACTAGACTGCTCTGGCCCCAGGAGACCATCAGGCTAATCAGGTTTATACTCTAGACATCCATCCACAGACCTGAGGATGGTGGAGATTAACTTTCCTCCAACCAAATAATAGGGCAAACAGTTTTTTAGAGATTGTCCCTGGGAATTTGTGGAAAGAAAAGACAGGCAAAACAAAAAATATGAATAGTAGAATATAAAATGGGCAAATGAAGTTTATCTAGGATATTTTTAAAATAAATTTTTAGATAACATTCTCAGGTCTTATTGCCACATAGCTAGATTTGATTAAATCATCTGTTTCAATATATTAAAAAATTAAGAATCAAAAGATGAAGATTTACAGCATTTTTGCCTGGATTTTAGTTCAACTATTTGCTAGCAAAACTCTTACCCTATCACAGAAACCAGGGACGCCAGGATTTGAGATGATCTTGAGAATCTAAATTGATGTATTCTTCTGCTCATTATAATTCTCCTCTGAAATAATGGGGATTACATATGTTTTGACACTTCAGAAAAAAAATCCCATCTGTTTAAGAATACACATCTAAATGATGTCCTCTGTAGAAAAATGAACTTTCTTTTTAGGGAAAAATAAAAGCTTCTATGGAAAATTAGGGCTTATTGTTTTGATTTTAACCTGTACTCACTGTCAAAAACTGGCATTCAGAAAACTATTCTATACACACACACACAAACACACACACACACACACATACACACACACATTCTATCTATATATACATATATATGAATTTAAATGAGCTAAAAATTATTTTGCCTACTATAAGAAAAAGAAACACATGACAAAATGGAAAACAAAAAGCAAAACTGTAAACTTAAATGCAAGTATATTGATAATTACATCAAATGCATAAGCCCTAAGTGCTCCAATTGTAAAGTGCAGCAGAGTAAGACTCACTTTATGTTGTCTATAAAAATCTACTTTAAATATACATACAGATATATGTTAAAAGCAAAAGAACAAACGTGATATATCATGTAAGCACAAATCAAAACAAAGTTAGACTGGCTTTAAGAATTACTAGATAAGATTTATTTCAGAGAAATGAATATTATAATGGATGAATAGTAATGTTTTATCATGTTAAAGGGTCATATTCACAATTGAATTAGATGAAGGTGGTCAAAAGGTACAAACTTACAGTTATAAAATAAGTGAGTCTGAAGATATAATGTACAGCATGATGACTAATAGTGAACACTGATGTGCGGTATATTTTAAAGTTGCTAAGACAGTAGATCCTAAAAGTTCTCATCACAAGGAAAACAACAATTTTTTTCTTCTCTTTTTTCCTCTTATATAGGAAATGATGAATGTTAACTAAACTTACTGTGGTAATCATTTCACAATAAATGCAAATCAAATCATTAGGCTACATTTACCTTAAACTTGTACAGTGCTATATGTCAATTACATCTCAGTAAAACTGGGGGAAAAGGTAAATTTTCCAAGGAGACATAAAATCCTAAATGTGTATGCATGTAATCAAACATATAAAGTCAAAACTGGCTTCAACAATATCAAGTGCCTTATTACCTAGTGGATGGTCCATAAATCTGTATTTTTCTAATACCTACCCCAAATAAATGGGAATGGCTAGAGGAGGAGACATTAGTGAGGTTCATATTTCTTCCACAAATGTGGATCAACACAGTGGCTAAACCTGAGTACACACTTGGGAAGGAAAAGTTTCTGTTGAAAGAAGTGGAAAGAATGTAAATTAATCACTAAAGGAGTTAACAAAGGAATTATTCACACAGAAACACTAAACACTACTTTGGTACCTTGAAAAAGACTTAACAGCAAAAAATAATTTTCTCTCTTAGCTTTGGGTCAGATGCCTGTAAGGATACACTTTTTTTTCTGCTGAGCTCCAGCATTACTAAAACAAAACACCATGACCTGGGAGACGGCATCATGCAACAAATTATTGGAATGGCTTATGTCATACCATGTTATGCCATGAAAGAACAGAAATCCTCATGACATCTAAATGGAACAACACTAACGTGGTATGTCATTTGGCTCTCATTTTACAGGCTATATTTACTACTGTGACCCCAAATGGGACTATATCTATATGAATTTATTTCCATAGACCAAAACTCGTGTACTTTATTCTGTATTAAAACTGAAGGTTATTATGTAACCATCAATTTTAATGAACTGTTTAGAAAAGGTAGAATGATAGAATGTCTTCTGCTACTTGTCTAGTGTCTCTTAGTGTTATACCTTTAAAGAAAAACTAAAAGAACATGTGGGTTCTTGAGATTGATCAGTCTAGCCTATTGGTATGATATACCAGAGATGCAATACCTGGAATTTGGAGACTAGCTATGAAGGACATTCTAGTATGTATGTACATGTATGTATATACATGTATATTTATATGCATACACACATATACACACACACTAATTTTCCGTATGACTTTGTCCTGGAAAACATGGCATTTCTGGTTGTAAGATATGTTTCCCAATTACACATGGACAATTAGCACACAATAGGCACAACAAACATAATGGAAAAAACAACACTTAATTCCAGATCAAACAGAACTTTAGGGGAAATAAGAACAAGCCAAGGGATATTTAGATAAATGGAATTTGGTTTAAGAGAGTTATCAGAGAAAAAAAAAATCTTGGAAGAAAAGGTGGCTTGAGGAGTATTCAAATTCCATGAAGTAGACACAAGACTGCAAGATGTTTGTTCCGATAATACAGTTTTAACTAAATAATTTTTGCAAATGAAACAAAGTTAAGACAGCATGCCCATACACAACAGTTAGAAAAAGCTTTGTATCATAACGCCGGCAGGAGTTTTGGATATATTACTTAAACAGAGGCAAACATAAGCAATTCCACTGGCCTGGCATACAACTGCCAAGACACTAGTCCATTTATGGAAAATATACAGATTCCCTTATTAATACAAATTTCCAAATGGAAAGTATACTTCATATCAGTCTTGTTAACATCTCTGGCAATATCATAGATCGGAATAAGACTGCCCAACTGCACAGTTTGTGAGTACAGACAAATTTTAAATTTTACATGAATACACCCAAGAGACAGTTAAAAGACTTTTCTAGAACCTCCTTCCATTTGAAACCTATCTTGTTTTGATCCTGTGTGCTGAGGAACCTATCTTTACACTGAATACCTAGAACACTTCATATCTTACTGAGACCTTCAATAATAAAGTTGTTTTGGAGACAAAAAGTGTTTTAGATCTGTGAGTCCTTGTAACAATTGACCAATTAAGTTGATTAATTAATTCTGTAAGACACTACCAATTTCTCAAAAATTAATAGAAAAATATAAAGATCTAGATGAATTGGAACAACACCACCAAATTTTCCAAACTGACATTTATAGAACACTATTCCATGCTAGGCGAACAAGTATTCTTTTAAAGTATACACAGAGCATTCATCAAAATAGACCATATACTGGCTCATAAAAAAATCAAAATAAATTTGAGAGGGTTAAATACATACAAAGTACGTTATCTGAACAAAACAGAAGTAAACTTAATTTGGGAATGTGGAACATTCCCCAAAATTTGGAAATTAAACCCTACACTTTGAAAGAACTCATAGTTAAAAGATAAATCATAAGGCAAATTATAAAATACTTTGAACTGAATGAAAAAAATACCACATACAAAGATATGAGGTACACAGTTAAAGTATTGGTTACAGGGACTTTTTAAAGCATTAAATTAAATGATCTTTTTAGGAAAGAAGAAACATTTCAAAGCAGTAATTTAAGTTTCAACTTAAAAAACGAGAATAATGAAAATCAAATGAAATCCAAAGTCACTAGTAGTAAGGAAATAATAATGACATGAGCAGAAATCAATGAAATACAAAATGAAGTGGAAAACCAAAAAAAAAAGTAGAGAAAATTAATGAATTCAATAACTGGTTCTTTGAAAAATACAATAGTGGATAAAATAAATTGATTAAAAATACAAATTACTGATATCAGGAATGAAATAAGCGACTTTACCACACACATTAACTGATGTCTATATCTTAATCTCTAAACCTATGAAGATGTTGCCTTATATGGCAAAAGGGACTTTGCTGATGTTAAGGATCTTTATTTTCTGGATGGGCACAATGTAATTACAAAAGTCCTTATGAGAGGAAGGCAGAAGGTTCAGAGTGAGAGAAGGCAATGTGATGACAGAGACAGAATCAGTAATCTAGATTTGACAGGGGTATACTGCTGGCTTTGAAGACGGAGCAAATGGCTTGAGCAAAGGCACAGGGAACCTCTAGAAACTAGAAAAGGTAAGGAAAGGATTCTACCCTAGAACCTCCAGAAGGAACCGACACTGCCAACACCTGGACCTGAGCCCAGTGACACTGACCCTGGACTTCTGACCTCCAGAATTATAAGATAAAAATTTGTATTATTATCAGCTACTAAATATATGATAATATGTTACAGCACTAATAGGAAGCTAACGTAGTTAGTAGCCTTTTCAACAAATGGTGCTGAATTGTATAACCATATATAAAAAGCAAATCTCATTATCTTGTCCCATACCATTATAAACACTGGGTAGGAATGAATAATAAACTTAAATGTAAGAGTTAAAGATACACTTCTAGGGGAGAAAAAAAAACAGGAGAAAATTGGATTAGGCAAATATTTTTTAGGTAGAAAACAAAATCATCAACTAGGGGCACCTGGATGGCTCAGTGAGTTTAGTGTCTGCTTTAGGCTCTGGTCATGATCTCAGAGGTCCTGGGATTGAGTCCTGTATCGAGCTCCCTACTTCGCGGGGAGTCTGTTTCTCCTTCTGCCCCCACCCCCCACTTCTGCGCTCGCGCTCTCTCTCTCTCAATAATAAATAAATAAACTCTTTTAAAAAGTTATGAGCCAAAAAAACATGTACACATACATAAACAGGACTTCACCAAAATACTTTGCTCTTTAAAATATACTGTTTAAAAAAATGAAACAGCAATCCACAGATTCGAGGGAGATATTTACAAAACATACATCTCCTAAATAACCTGGATTTACAATATACTAAGTAGACTAACTTAACAACACATAGATAGGCAAAATCTTTTAACAGATACTTTCCCAAAGAAGTACGAAATGTAAACAGCAAATAAGCACACGAGAAAGAAATGCTCACCACCACATTACTGGAGAAATACACGATAAAAACCTCAGCACACCACAGTCACGAGGATCGATAAACCACAAGCCACACGCGGAGGTGCCCACAAACACGTACACACAGAAGGGACGGCTCCGAGGGCGAGTCACGAGGCAGAGCAAAGCCGCTCCTCTACACTGCCGGTGGCAACCCTTGCTTCCCAAAGCGGCTCCCGTACAGGAAGGGCAGGAAGCCGGCGAGGAAAGAGGCCGGCCGCCCAGCTCGGAGGGGGCCGGTTTCACACACCGGGAGCCTACTTACCAGGCTGGCCTCGGACGGCCGCCGCAAGACGAGTGGGTCTCCGCACCCGCCGCCAGAATCTTAGAAGTTTATAGAGAGGCCTTAACTGGGTTGAGTAACGTATCCAATCCAGATGGTCTCAGCAACACCTTACTCTCTCAAGGATGCGTCCTTGGAACAGCTCCTGAGGCAGAAATGGTGGGTGGGCGGAACGCTCCGAAGATGGAGGCGTGAGGTGGGGTGGGGCCCGAGGAGCTTCCAGGTGCCCGGAGCCAGCTGGCGGGTCAGTCTGTGCTTACGTCCTTTCGATGACCTCCTGGAACACGATGCCCCTCGTGACTGGCTCTTACAGTCTCAGAGATGCTCCCCCTCTGAAGTGTGCCTGGAGCAGTCAGCAAGGGGTTTCATTAGCATCAACGTGGCTCATTCGGTGACTATCGGGCTCCACAGGAAGCAGATACTGTAGTAGTAATACAGGCAGGCGCAAGAGAAAACACGAATGAAGATAATGATTCCCAAAATAAGTAACGTTTTTTTCCACCAAGCGCTCCATGATATGAACCACTGAGTTATTAAGTCTCCTAGGCTGGGGGTCGGATTCCTCAAGGTGGTCACTTGTGTCTCGTGTGATTTAATTAAGTTGACACATCAGCAGACTCGTCAGTATGAACACACAGATTTTTATCTGGATGATGGCACAGGTGCTTCCTAGCAAGACAAAAATACAGTTCAATTCTATTTTGGAGGACAGCTTTTCTCATTAGGAAGATTCCAGTGTTCAGTAAAGGCAAGTTTTGTTGGCTATCATTTAAGGCTTCCTGGGTGAATTTAGTAAGGACTCCCATGCTTTGTTTGACGTCCACCAGACCAATGGAGGGAATAAAGATGCTGGCCAAATGATCTATCAGTGGAAAACAGAACGTGTCCACTTGGCCTTAAGGAGACGGAGGCTGGCAGCTTTAGGAATTTGACCTGTGTGCAACCCATGTATATGTTCACTGGGGGAGGCCACACTGTCGGGAATGAGGAAATGGACTGAGGGTTGGTTATGCCAGACCAGAATCCCCCTGTTCTCCCCTCTTTCAGTGCTGCATGTTCCATTCCAGATATAGTGTTTCAATAGGTCTGGCTTGCAGCAGGACAATAGGATACCAATGGAGAATGGGTAGCTCCCTTCTCACCCAGAGGTGTGGAGTAACTCACCCATCCCAGTGGGACATCCTCATGCAAATTCCAGTAGAAAATGCCGTTTTCAGGTGTGACTGGATTTAGCATTCTTAGCAGCACAGCATGTGACCCGAAATGAGCCTCGGGGCAATGACATTTTCCTGTGGCTTCCGTACCTTCGTGGTATTAGGTTCCTCAGCCGGGGTCCCCAGTCTAAACATATGGGACCACAGGTCCTACTGGTTGATCACTGAAATGTATGAAAGCCTCGAATAGTTCCTTAATCTACCCAATATAGGTGGTTTTATCTGTTAGTAATTTAATCTGCTGCCTTCATATTTCATTTTCCTTTCTACCAACTCTTCTACTTGTGAGTTACAGTGCAGTTGGAAGCTCCACTCGGTGTTATGCACTTTAATCTGGCACTTCATGCCCTTTGAAATGTGATTCCAGTCCCTGTCTATTGTCTATTCGATGTCAGTATCCATACATGGTACTCAGCTTCTCTAATTCCCTCATGGTGGCAGCCTGGTTTGCATAGTAACAGAGGAAAGCTTGGGTTTGGCCAGGTGCAGTGGCCACACAAACCAGGTATACTTGGAACTCTCACTTCCGGGTAAGAGCTAGGATAATCATTTGCTAGTCTGTCACTTGTTGGGAACTTGGGTGGATGATCCCAGACTCCTTTGGCACTTGCCCTGGCTGTTTACAACACACAGGACATTCTAGTACTGCATTAACCAGGTCACTATTTCAACGCAATCCAGCATCCTTGACAACACACCATCCCCCAGTGTTACAGTGGCCATTCGTCCTATGCATTTCCTGACCTCAAAAGGGCTCGTTCATGATCATCCGCCCCTCAGCTTCCCATTATCCACACCATAGGGTTAATCCCTGTAGAACCAACTCAGTTATCAGTGCAGAGGGTTAAATGGCCAGTGCTCATAAGTGATCATCAGCTAAACCACTGAGTTTGGCCCAGGTTCTTCTGCAGTTCACTCCTTTTTTTTTTTTTGCAGTTCATTCCTAATGAGGTCAGTGTTGGTGACTAAATAGTGACTATAGTCCCTGGGAACCAATTGCCTTGACTAGATCCATCAGTGGGCATTTCTTCTGCTCCCTATCTACAGGCTTCAGGAAGGGAAGTGGGCATTTAAAAGGATCTACATACCCTACATGGCCTAGTAGCACACACACTTGTAGAGACAGTGTGCTAGCAGACAGGGTGCTCCTCTGCTGTAAACAGGCATCCACTTTGTCAAAGTGAGAGTTTGAGCCACCGCGAAAGTGGGTCAATGGCACATATTCTCAACCCACCCTTTGATAGAAAGAGAAGTTTTCACTATGAAGTGCTGATCCTTTCTGAGAGGCTCTCCATGGAGGAGTGTTATGTACATTGCCAGAAACTGTTGCTCTGTGGGAGTATATTGGGTTGCTGTCCCCTTTTGGAGCTGAAGCCCAAATCCCACTGATACTTTTCCCCTTCTGTTTTCTCTGCCACAGTGCCCAACCCATATCTTATGGAATTACAGATACAACTATTTCAAATGACAACCCTTCCTGAAAAATGCCCAGAATTTTAATTTGCTTTGCTAACATTTTTGTCTTTTCAAAGGAGGCTTGCTGCTCTGATCCCCAGTCTCACATGTCTCTTTCACCAGGTGGTATAAGGAATAGAGGCGCTTTGCCAGGTGGGCAGTTCCAGCCCTCCAAAACCCCCAAGCTCCTACAAAGACTTACATCTCTTTCATTTTCTTAAGGATTGGGTAGATTCTAGGATAATGGACGTCCTACCTGACCAAGTGACTCCCAAAAACTTTACAGCAGTGCCTAAGCCTTCAATTTTCTGTAGGTTCACCACAGAAATCCCTTGTAGATATTCCAGAAAAGCCTGCAGAGTGTCCTGCAGGAAAGGCAAGTCTTCACATGTCAACACTGTATCATCAATGTAATGGGCCCATTTCATTGATGGGGAAAGGTGAGCTACAACAGATCTAGAGCTACCATCATGTGATATATTGTGGGCCTGTTCAGGTAACCTTGGGTATGGACTTGAAAGGTCCTTTGCTGCCCCTCCCATGTGAAGGCAAATTGATCTTGCGACTCGGTGGCTAGAGGTATGGTGAAAAATGCATTTGTGTAGTATAGCATGATATACTCCCAGGACTGTGGCCAAGACGTCCAAGATGATGGCAATGTGGGACACAACCACATGGATGGTGGCACACTTTATTCAGTTCTCAGTAGTCCATGGTCAACTACCATGAGCTATCTGGCCTTTTTTTTGCCATAGGAGGCTGTTGAAAGCCTGGGCAGGGTGTACAATACCCACTTGATGCAGTTCATGGATAGTTTCTCCTATTTCCTTATGATCCCCTCCAGGCAATTTATATCATTTGACAGTTACTACTCTGTGGGGGCAGCATGCATACTGATCCCCAGTTGGCATTTCCCCTTACCTCTGGTTTGATTACTTTAACCTGGAGGTAGAAATCACTGCCAGAGTTTTCTAGAGTTTGATCTTATGGAGTATCAGTGCCCAATATGTTCTCAGGTATCAGAGAAATTAAAAACACATTCTTGTGGGGGAGAACACCCAATTTGAAGTGCCAAAGAAACCTTCCTGATCATAACCGTTTGCCCTCTGTAACCATCAGTGGTGCTGAGGAGGCGAGAAAACTTCTGAGAGTTACCATGGAAGTCAGTATAGTAGTCCTCCCTTATCTGTGGTATTACTTTCTGCGGTTTCAGTTATCTGTGGTCAACCATTATCTAGAAGCAAGTGCTACTCCTGATGAATCACTAGATGGTCAATAGTAGCCTAACACTATGTCATGTCACAATGCCTACATTATTCACCCCACTTCATCTTTTCACTTAGGCATTTTATCATCTCACACCATCATATGAAGAAGAAGAAAGGTGAGTAGAGTATAATAAGGAATTTTGAGAGAAAGGCCAGACTTACATAATTTTTATTATAGTATATTGCTATAATTATTCTATTTTTTCCGTTCTTGTTGTTAATCTCTTACTGTGCCTAATTTATAAATTATACTTTATCATAGGTATGCATGTATAGGAAAATAGTATACAAGTGGTTCAGTACTATCTGTGGTCTCAGTACTGTCCATCTGGGGTCTTGGGGGAATGTTTCCTCCATGGACAAGGGGAGACTACTATACATTCAGTTCTAGTGCCACCTTTTGTTTGTTTCTGGGGGACCAGTAAATAGCTCAATATGAAGCCGCTGATGGACTCCAACAGCCCTCATCCGGAGGTGATCTTGGCTTGTATCCTATACCTGGGACATGGGAGGAACCCACCCCAAATAGGACAATATCCCTGAGGCCTTGCTGGAGCTAGCAGGGCTCAGGTATGATAGGAACAGGTAGAGCAGGTATGAACCGTTGTTCAGGCTTTAAGGCTTTCAACAGGATGACTGACACAGTGTTGGTTTATCAGTCTATACTTTCAGGTGGAATCTCAGCAGCAATGAGGTCAAACCACATTTGCTTCCAGGTTACTTTTACTGGACCCTTTACAGCTGAGTGGGATAGCTTTTTGGGCTTTCAGAGCTCCCTATCTGTCTCATGTCTTTCCCACAACCCATACTCATTCCTGAGATTTGTCACTTTCCCCCAAATCAGAAATAGATTGCTCAACGTCATAAATGTCTTGCCCCATGATTGGGCTCAGCATGGATATCGGCATCGATTTGTAGGTACTAGGGTGGACTGTAGTATCTTACAGTGATTGTGGACCCATCAGGACCTTCCAAGACTGGGGCATAAATCGCCTGTCTCATCTCCAACTTCTTAAGAATTTGTTGTATCTCCTCTCTAGGTTTCCGGAGACACACATGCCCACAGACATCTCCTTCATTGGCCCAAGCCTCCCAGCAAGCAAGAATGATCCAATCTATAAGGTAATGAGTGCTTCGAACCCCATAAGTGCCATGCAAATGCTGCCAATGGGCAGGGTGTGTCGTGATGTTGCTCATTTTCTCTGCCTGCTGTCAGTCAGAGAAACACCATTACCACTTCCCTCACTCCCTGTCCCCCAGCCACATCCTGTAGCCACACTAACTGTGCCTGGCTACTTTACTTGGCCTTTTGACAGAATGTGAGAGCTAGCTCAATAAACTCAGTGAAAGAATATTCTTTCATCATAAATGTGTCCTAAATTAGGCATTGCTCCACTAGCTAGGGCTGCTGCTGCTGTACTTTCACTTTCCTTTGTGTTAGAGGTCAGACACTACAGCACATTTCACAGGTTTCACTGACAAGCACCACAACGTCTTCTTCACAGCCTCCCTTTCCCAGTAATCCCACTTCGTAGCATCGCCTTTAGGCTTTGGCACGAGAACCTGGATGTTAATCCTAGGCAGTTTGTTCCCTCTGAGCTTTGCAAAATGGCGGGTTAAGATTTTCAACTTATTATCCTGTTCCCCCACCTTATCAGCCAACCCCAAAGCTAGCAGAGTAGTGGATACCATGCTTCTCTAACCTCAGCTCTTCTTTCAACTTTCTAACTCAAACTTTAGCTTCTAGCTGGGCATCGGTGGCCAGGCAAACTGCCCACAGTGGAGGCCAAGCCACTTCAGCAGCCATTTGGTTTTTCTTCTCTGCCACAGTGTGCTATGCCTAGTTCCTTGAACAAATGCATTAAAACAGCTGGCTTTTTCAGGCATCCCATACTCATGCAGTGGCCCATAAGCATCTAACATATGGGCCACCCCTCCCTGTATAGAAGTAAATGTCTAATTTGGGATTTACCCCAAGGGTGCCTCTTTTCCAAAATCTTTTTCCTCAGTCTAGTGGCTAGCTTACCAATTCTTGGTTTGCAACTATAGTACAGCATGATATACTCCCAGGACTGTAGCCAAGACGTCCAAGATAGTGGCAACTGTGGTGCACAACCACATGGATGGTGACACACCTTATTCAGTTCTCAGTAGTCCATGGTCAACTACCATGAGCCATGTAGCCTTTTTTGGCCAAGGAGGGCAAAGAGAGACCAAAGAGAGGCAAGCCACTCTACAGTGGTAGGTGACTATTTTAATAAGCAAGGGACCTTATATATGAAACTTGTGTTGAGAAGATGTGAAAAAAGTAGATATTCTCACCTCTCTATTAAAATCTTAAAGGTTTTTATAGAGGTCTTACCTGGATTGAGTCACATAATCTGTCCAGATTTTCTCAACACCACCTCACTTTCTCAAGTCTATGTCCTTAGAACAGCTGCTAGTCTGGGAAAGGTGGGCAGAACATATATTTGAAGGACACAGGAGAAGGTGAAGAGCCTCTAGTTGCCTGAGTCCAGCTCTCAGTTCACCCAAGGTCACATTATCTTGATGACCTTCTCCAACAGGAATACAAAATGGTACAGCTACCTTAGGAAACAGTTTGCTTTCATATAAAGTTATTTATGCACGTACACAATTCATCAATACAAATCCTAGCTAGTTGTGTAATTAGAAAACTGAAAATAATTATGCATCAAATATTTGCACTTGAATGTTTATAACAACCTTATTCCTAATGGCTCCAAACTGGGGGGAAAAAAAACCACCTAAGCTATCCATCAACTGGCCCATAGTCAGACAAATAATAAAATATCCATATAATGAGATGCAATGAATAGTATTCAGCAATGAAAAGGAATAAACTACGAAATTTCAAAATGAATGAATTTTGAAAGCATTATTTTAAAAGATGCCAGACATGAAACACTACACAATTTGTAACTCTATTTATATAAAATTTTATAATAGACAAAGCTATGGTAACAGAAAGCAGATCAGTGTTTGGCAGAGACTCTGGGTAGAGAGAAGTGCTACCATGAAAGGGGCATGTAGGAGATGTTTGGGATGACGGACATATTCTATATCATGGTTTGGGTGATGGGTACATGATTGTATACATTTGCTAAAACTCATTGAATTACATACTCAACAACTAACACACTCAACAGCACAGATAAATCTCTAAGATATGTTGAACAAGTGAAAATTAAACACAAAAGAGTATATGCTATATAATTCCATTTAAATGATGTTCAAAAAGAAAGGCTAATAACCTAATCTTAAAAAAACAGACAGATTATTTATGGGGACATTGATTGACTGGAGTCTTATCCCAAAGTATTTCCTGGGGTGATTGGAAATTTTTTATATTTTTACTCATATGGTGGTTACTACGGTGTATATATTTATCACAGCTCATCAAATTATGCGCTTAAAAATTTTTTTGTTTAATGTAAATTTTTCCTCAAGAAGAAAGAAAGAATGATTTTCCCTATTTGGACCGCAACTAAAAGTGTAAAATTTGGCACATTCTTATGGTTTCTTACCCTGCCATTTATTTCAGGAGTTATCAAAACAGTCAGTTATTTCATGCTTTGCACTTTCCAAATGTCACAAAAAGAAAGTCACCTAGATGAACATGCTAGACCAAAAATCTACAACTTTCAAATTCCCTGTTTAACTCCTAAGGTGAAATTAAACTGTAAGTGTACCTGAGGTACTCTTATTCTAAAATTCCCTGACCCTGGAGTGGTCTCCTCTGAGAAATAGGCACATCTTATTTAAAACAACATACATATACAGAAATATTGTTTCTGCCTTAGTCTTCCTATGAAGTCGATGAAATTGCAGTTCATTTGTGGTAAAAGAGGGGCATGGTATCTGCCTGAAAACTGCAATTAAGTTGGGTCCTCCCTTAGAAGATTTGATCACTTCTACAAACTCTTATTCAACAAATGTCCACTATAACTTGCTACATTCTCTCTCTCTTTATATATATATATATATATATATATATATATATATATGCAAATATTGAATATACATATTCAGTTATTTAATTCTTTGTTAGTTTAAAAGTAAGGGTTTGCATTTATTAACCTGTTGGCACTGGCAATTAGTCCCTAATTTAGTTGTGAAGAATCATAAATCAAAGTGGTTTAAAGAAAAAAGAATTGTTTGCCCACTTAACTGAAAAGCATATAGTATAGTTTCATACAATGATGATAATAGTTGCTCAAATATTATCATCCAGACTAGATATCCATCCGCATCTCTCAGCTCTGCTCTCTTCCACGTTGGTATATTTCCCAGCCTCTTCCCTATGGTGGCCCCCAGAAGACTGATGTCTATATCTGGGTAGTTCATGTAAAAAGTATACCAGTTTCTCTTTCTTAATAGTTCCAGCAAAATTCCCTGAAATAACTCCCATCGATCTGGCTTGGGTAAATCTCTGAACCAATTACCGTGGAGAGGGAAAAAAAAATCTATTCCTGGCCAAGGGGAAATTCATGTGGTCATTGCTAGAATTGTGGTATGGTTAATATGTCACAACCAGATGATCTGAGGGTTAGAGAGCTGTGATTTTCAAAAAGTAAATCAATATCCTTCTAAGGAAAGTTTGGGATTAGAGGCTAGTCAATCCACAAATGTAACAAACAGAACTAAAAACCAACAAACACAGTCTATCCTCTGCAGTAATTGAATAGGATGCTTAAATAAATCCCTTGCACAGAGTTGTTGCTTAAGAAATATTTGTTCATGAAATGAAGTACCTGAACACTTTTTCTGTGTAAAGTCATGTTGCTGTTAAAACTGAAATGGTTTCTCTCAAGATAAGCTAACCTTCCAAACTTTAAAAAGTTCTTTTGGCATTGGAGATTTCTAAAGGAGAACTATGAAAATTCCTCCTTATTTTGTCTTTTGCTTTCATATTTTTCTTCCACATATTATATTATATTATATTATATTATATTATATTATATTATATTATACATTTCTGCTAATTAACACCAATACTAACTTCCTTGTTCCAGTATGGTTTAGAGGGCAGGGTTGGAATAAAACCATAGAAATTGCCTACTACGTTTATTGAAAGATCAATGAATTAAAACTTACTGCTACAGTACATATATACCACATATATTGTATTATTGTATATTAATGATTGTACATTTTAATTGTACATGTTATTATTTTACATATTAATGGAAGAAAGAAATTATACTGAATCATGCACACTCTCTTGGTTCCTTTTGTTATCACAAGTAAAGTTTTGCCGAAATGCTGATCAAAATTAGGAGAATGATGGGATTTTTCCTCTATAAAGCTAGTCTAACTAGTTTGTTACCCAGTGTCTTTACTTCATTATCACAAATCTCCAACTGATCTGGCAAATATTTTAAAAATCAGTAGTAAGATATACTGGGACTTTGAAATCAGTATTCAATTACTTACCTTCAAGTATGACCTGGGTTTGGCTTAAGCCAATCACAATAGTATCTATTCTGCTTGCAGAACTGAGTGTATGATCCAAATCAGACTGGTGAGATTTTAATCCAGCCATGGGTGGAAGAAGAGCAAAAAACTTTCTCTTTCCTGATGGATAAGGAGGAAAGCTTTGCATAAGTCCCAGGAATAAAACTTATAAAACTTATAAAACTTTCCCTGTTCTGTAATGGGGAAAATAGTCAATGATACTGTAATAACTTCATATGATAACAGATATTAGCTCACTTGTGGTGAGCACAGCATAAAGTGTTGAGCTCTTGAATCATTATGTTTTACACCTAAAACTAATGTAACATTGTGTGTCAAACATACTTAAATAAAAATAAGTTAATCAATAATAATAAGAAAAATAATATATTAAATTAAGTGTATAGACAAGGATAAGAAATAAACTAACAAAATATGTTTTTAAAGCAATGTATTTTGACAAATGAACCTACAGTCTCCTCTCCAAAACTATCTGGAAAACACTGTGGCCAAAGACTTAAAAATTTCTGGAAGAAATAAAAAAATGATTTTAGCATTTTAAAAACCCATGTTTCTTATAATATTATGGTTGCTAAGCTCTAATAAATATATAATAGATTTGGGTGACACCAAATTTCAAAAAAAGAAAGAAAGAGAGAAAGAAAGAGAGAAAGAAAGAAAGAAAGAAAGAGAGAGAAAGAGAGAGAGAAAGAAAGAAAGAAAGAGAGAAAGAAAGAAAGAGAAAGCAAGCAAGCAAGCAAGCTAGCTTTGCACTGCTGTCCATCGTTTTATGGCTATAAGGAAAGATCATGCTGGAAAACAGAGTCAACGGTGGTTAAGTTGGACAAACAAATCAGGAGTTCCTTATGTGAGTTCAAGGATCAAGCCTCTCTTGAAGCAATATTAATTATACAAGCATTTGTTTTGAAGAATCAATAAATTGCTTTTAATGTTTCAGTCAGACTGAGAGGACTTTTTGTGACTTGCAACTTAAAATATACTAATAGATTAATGTTAATATCTAGCAACAATTACTTATTAATAATTTAAAAAAGAAATCAAAGGACAATCAAAGGTATAATACTGAACAATAAGAGAACTTGAGTTGTAATCTCTTATTTTCAAATAACAAGCTGTTAGATTTTTCTGGGCTTTTTATGTTTTAAGTAGTAACATAGGACTGAAATCCTGTCCTGTAGATTTTGAAGCTCAGATGACATAACATACATAAAAAAGACTTTATAATATCCAAAGGGTTATCAAAATTCAATTGAATGTGGTGTCGATGCTAATGAAAGACTAACACAAAAGTCTTAAAAGCACATAGGCCGTTTGCATTTGTCTGACCATTTATCATACTTGGTGTGCATGCAGTGAAGGACAAATTTAGTCCATGTCTCCATTGACAAGAAAAAGCTGAAAATCAGGTCAGTTCCCCAGATTATTCAAATAGCAAGTTCACCTGCTCAGGGACTGACCTGATTCCCTTCACTTCACTGGTCAGTTACCTCCTCTAAGTGTGTTGCTGTATGAGTAGGAATGCCTTATCACTATGGCTCATACAAAGCGGATGGGGAGGCACAACCCTTTCGTCTCTTGACCTTCACCCTCTCTGGGTTGCCAGACTCATGATGGTCTATTGGTAATCCCACACCACCTTCAGATATAAATAAAGGCTGAAAGGAAATATATGAAATAAAGGCTGAAAGGAAATATGAAAACCAACTAAGATAAAAAAAAAACCTGATTTTGAATCCCAGAAAATTTTAAAATTGCCTGGACACACAGTATGTGTTTGGGACCATGAACATAAAAATCACCGAGGGTTGTTATTAAATTCTTTAATTCAGGCTCCACACCTATAGACTCTTGTTCAGTAGCCCTGAAACAGCCCATGAATCTGCAATTTTAATAAATCTCCCAAGTGGCTTTTAAGTATATGAAAGTTTGAGAAACAGTAACTCAAGTTGGCTCTTATGCTTTTCCATTCCTTTCTAGCTAATTATTTGATCTTTATTGCTGATTCTGAAGTTGGTTATATCACAGAGTTTTGGGGGGAGTCAAAATAATCTTAAGAGATAGTTTAGTTTCCCCTCAAGAATGAACTTTTCTATTGGCTTTACTGTAATGACCATGGGAAAAAACAATCAAGAACTTGAAGCTGTGTGCTAAATTGATATTTTCTATAGGAGACCTAGCATAACACATGTTTATGTGGGGGATGTTGAGCGATTGAGCACATTTAGTGATAATATACTCCTCGCTATTTGAAAACAACAAACATAATCACATTAATTCTGTTTTTGAAATAGCAGATCCCAGTTACTTTGCCTGTGAGGTTACTCATCCAAAATTTCTGTGGGAATTTTTAGCACAGACATATTGTGCATGCATGGCACCAGGTTATTTTGGCACAATCACATCAGATTAAAGATCCGCCGAGACATCCTGCAAGTCTAGTTAAAACAACTCCCAATAAGTGCAACTGTCAATGACAGAGCTCCAAATGCTGAGAGTCTGCAGAGCAGCAGGAACTTATATAACAGTCTACCTACAACTAGTATTTTGGCAAATCACTACAGATACCAAAGAATGTATCCAAACACTGTAAACTAGCTGTGTAGTGGTAAGAGAGACACATGGAACAAAACAGAAATATAATCACCTAAATCAGAAATATTGCAGTTTCCACATATATTCATTCTAAGAGAAAGATGGAAGGAAGGAGAAAAGGAAGGAAGGAAGGACAAATTCCAAGTTTAAAGTAATACTATTATTTTTTAATATTCAGGTGAATATAGGAAAGTAATTTAATTGGATCGGCAGGAATAAGCTTTTATTTGCACTAACAAATAGCTATAAAATACACATTTCACCAACATCCAACAGTATTTGTATCTCATTCGAAGCCTTTGAATCTTACAAAAAATTTCAAGTACTGTATAACAAATCCAATGTCTAGAAGAGTGAGAATTAATTTCATAATAAGGAGCAATGGCTTCATCTTATTTCCTCAGAGCTCCCAGGACTAGAGCATAATTAAGCCCATCCGTAAATAGTGCTACGCTGACCATTTCCAACCATTTTACCTACAAGTGAGGGTCCAGCTCCTGAGACGCTCTCTCTGCTGCCAAGCTGGGAAAGGAGTGGGAGGGGAGAGAGGACGGACGGGAACAGCCGTGCAAACTAATAGAGGTTTCGTCTTGGAGTAAAACTAGTTTAGATGTAGTTGACTCAGCAAACACATCAGAACCGATGGTCAGAAAACGGAATGAGATACTGTCTCTGTTATTAAGAAATTACAATGTGGTGATCTCCTTTCTGTGCTCCACTATAGGGTGACTTGACTCCAATCCTTGGTATGTTGAGGTTTGGAGGAAGTTTTTCTCTTGGTGATCTGTTTCCCAAGATTTTACTTTTATCATTATTTTTATCATCTTAAGAACTGCTTCTCTTTACCTTTCCATGTATATACATATGTATAATATACATGTTATACGCACATATAATCTACATGTTATACGCACATATAATCTACATGTTATACGCACATATAATATACATGTTATACGCACATATAAAAAGAGAAATTATCCCCCAGTGTTTTTATTACTTAACCTTTCACTGTAGTTTGACTTCTGCTCCCACCATTTCACTGAAATTACTTTTGCCAATGTCCTCAACGACCTCATTAATGATAAATTTCTAGTGTTTATTTGAGTAAACCTTTGTGGCACACTTTATACCACTGACTGATTCATTGATTTAACATTTTTTTCTGAGTGTCCGTGAAGGTGCAGACCTTGCTCCCAGGGCAGGGGATGCAGCCGTGAACAAGTCAGGCAGGTTCCTTGCTGTAATGAAGCTGATGTTTTAAGTGAATACAAAGTTTGGATATTCGTAAAACTCCTTTGCTTTAGTAAAGCATTCTGTTGGTTCTTCTACCTTTCTGACCTTCCCTTTCAGTTTCTTTTATAGTACCTGTTTATTATATCTGTGCCTTAACATTGACGTTTATAAGGTTTTGCCATCGAACTCTTGATTCTATCTTCTGTTCTCTCCTAATGTGATTTCACCCACTCTACTATCTTTTGCTGATCCTAACTAAATGTCTATACCCAGCTTTGACGTTTTCTTGAGCTCCATTCAGACTCTCATATCTCAGATGGAAAACTCTACTTGCATGCCTTGAAGAACCTCCAAATTCATATAACTGAAGGTTAACCTCTCGTATTCCTTTGCCTCCCATCAATCCTTTCTCCTGTGTTCTATATCATATCTGGTAATGTCATTTATCATCCCACCTATGCTAAAAATCTTAGAAACATCCTCAACTCTTTTCTTTCCCTTGGTTGTTTTCTACATACAACTAATCACCAGAAGGAGATAATTTACATTTTAGTGTTCCTTGGATTCTTCTGTGCTTCTGTCTTCATCATCTATCTCTCTCACGGCCTGAATAAAATTTGAACACCTCTAGCCTGAACTCTGGCATCATCTTATTAATGGGATGATTGCCTCAACTTCATCTTCCTTACAGCACCTAGATTAATTTTTCTGCTTAAAACTCTTGAATACTACATATAAACAAAAATTCAAGTGAGTAATTCTCGACACATACTAGGTATGAAGCAAATTATCGTATTGAGGTGGATTTCTCTAAACCGTAGCAAATCATTTCTCCCTATAACTTCCATAGTGAGCATGTACATCTAGAGAGTAAAACAATAAAATGACAAAATGTGCTACATCATTACTAACTAACCATTTTAGTATGGCCTGCAAGTTCTGAGGATCAAATTCTAGGAGGAACCAAGAGCCACATTACATGAGTTTATTCAGTCAGAGTCCCAAAGCATGTAAATTTGCCTCAGGATATAATTTATTCATTGGGAAATGCTAGCCAAATTCATGATGTTTTGCTATCAGACCAGAAGTATATTATTTAAAAACACAACAGGTTGGGATTTTCCTAAGCTTACTTTAAGGAGGCCCATGTTTCTACAGGCAGTATATTTCATCAATTAAGATAGGAAGATTTGGAATCACTTCTGAACATAAAATGTTCTGAAATAAAGTATTCATTCATTTACATTCTAGAACATAAGTGATGATTTTAAAAATATCACGTACATGGAGTGCCCAGCTACTTAATACCATATGCCTATTCTTTATATATAAACATTAACAATAACAAAATCAAAGAATTCATTAAATACTTTGAATCAAATCTTATTTGGGGTTTTTCATTTCTGAGCTACTTAATCAGTCCCCTCATTCTTTTATCCTAAAGACTAAGTTAAATGTTTACAGGAATCACCCTTCCATTTGTCCCTAGGTGTGTCATTCTTCAGATTAATACCTTCTTCTTCTAATGATAATTTTTGTATAAGTAGGTTGTTATTTTTTTATGTGGCACCTAGATAGTGAAATTGTATTGGTATATCGTCATTCTGATGATGTTGTCAGTAATTGATGTATACACTTTGAAAGTATAAATGATGTGTCATCAGAAAAACGAATAATGATATCTAGCATGTCAGTCAGCAAAATTGTCAGAGCTAACAACTGCCATGTTGAATTTTAGAGGTCATTCAATAAGCCATGTCCGTTTCATTCAACATGATAATATTACCCTCAAGAGCAATAATGTAGCTTACACTTTACATGAGGCCAGCTCATTCCTATCGTGTGGTAGAAATGACGTAGGGTTGCCTACTCAATGAGACACCCTGAATAACATCCTTTTTGGTATATGCACAGCATGCATAATTCTGGATATTTAATGGGGTCAGATTTTCTTCCCATTTCACATTAACATATATTATTGAAAATCCTTTTAGAAGAACCCTATGAACATTTATCTTCTCATTTTAAGCACATACACATATGTGTGTATATATGTCTTAAGCATGTATACAAATATTTCAAGTATATGAGTTTTTAATGTAGAGAAACACAGCCCACATAGATTTCACAACACAGATGTTTTACAACATCTGATTTCAGATCCATAATTACTGATTTTTTGTTATATAATTTCTTTGAGAAAAAACAAGTACATTATACTATTAGTAAATCTTTATTGTAGGTATGACTTTACCTTTTAGAAACTTGATATTCAAAAGATAGTTGAATGGTTAACATGGATTTCATGTTACTGTTCCTTTGCAAAGTTCAAAAAAACTCAATTTCAATTTCTACAGCACTGCTGGAATTAAGAGAGTATATAACATTTTTTTTACTTTAAATAAGTTTAAACACATAGTATTAATTTAGTATTTCTTCCCTAAAAATAGCACCTCTTCCTTGCTGGCCTAATGCAAGACCTTGAGATCATGATTTTCCTTTCAATTTAGTCAGGAGTCACAGCTTTGGAAAGGGAATGCCCTCACTGCTTTAGAATCTACCCCAAACCACAAAAAGGGTTAATACTAGAGTGAAGATTGGACTCAGACACTTCCACTTACACTGTGGTGCTCATTACCAAAGGCTCTGGTGTCCTCTTCAGTTCTAAATACTGTTATTTTCTTACACCCCCTGTAGGAAAAGCCTGGGGACTATGGTGTGAAAAAGCTGCATCTTGTCAATGCTGTTGGCACCTCCCCTCTTGTTAGGTTCATGTGACAGGCTCGGTTGAATGTTTTTTTTCAAAGATTTTATTTATTTTTTGACAGAGAGAGACACAGCAAGAGAGGGAACACAAGCAGGGGGAGCGGGAGAAGGAGAAAGCAGGCTTCCCACCGAGCAGGGAGCCTGATGCGGGGCTCGATCCCAGGACTCTGGGATCATGACTTGAGCCGAAGGCAGACACTTA
Source organism: Ailurus styani (assembly GCA_002007465.1). Classification (NCBI taxonomy): domain Eukaryota; kingdom Metazoa; phylum Chordata; class Mammalia; order Carnivora; family Ailuridae; genus Ailurus; species Ailurus styani. The sequence goes on along the minus strand of LNAC01000174.1, from coordinate 988,539 downwards.
ATGACTGAGTCACCCTGGTGCCCCCTCAGTTGAATATTTATCTGTGACTAATGGAGACCTTTCTTCTAGACTCCAATTGACTCATTGCATTTTGAAAAGGCAGTCATATTGACATCCCAGTTACCACCTCTGGGACTGCTTCTCAAGCTGGAAATAAAAGTGTCTGCTGCTCTATTCATGTTAGACACACCTCTACAGAAAAAGCTATCAAATAAGCAAAGGCTTCAATTGCTAGGCTTTTTTCAGACTTAGGTAACATCTCAATCTTATTTCTCATTACTCCCTTGATAAAGCAAAATAGAAACACTCTCTTACCCATACACACGGTGCTTCAGTGCTTCCAAAAATTGCTCAAGGTTTCCTGTATTGGAGATGCTCTTGCCCATATGTTTATCGGCTACAGATTATTCAAGCCCAAATCAACTGCCATTCCATCCATAGTGCATTTCCTAAGCTCTGTCCACAGTAGAAGATACTATTTCTGTCTTCTAGATTCCATAGAACTTTATCTTTGTGTTATAGATTAACTGTTTTATACTTTGCTTAACCACTCTAAGTTGCACAATCATCACAATGGAAAACTTGTATTTAACTTTCCCTATAAGTAGTGCATAGTACTAAGCACTTCATATTATTTCATTTTACCCTTACAACGCTCTGTGCAACTTTCATTTTCCTCATTCCTAAAAAAATAAGGTACAAAACCTTTAGGCATCTTTCCCACAAATACCCTGTTACCCAAGGGCACAGTAAAGATACAAAGCACAGTCTCTGAACTACAATACCATCTGTCTCTATCTTGCAAAGAGTAGGAATTAAATAAACTTCCTCTTTTTTTAAATTAATTCCATAAAGGTTAAGTATTTTAAAAATCACTTTATTTGGGCAAGTTTTTAGGGTTTTGTCATATAATTAGCCAAAACCTTTTTCTGTAGCTAATATGAAACAATGATTTTCAAAGGCCAATTGCATTAGAATCACAGAGCATTACTTAAATTTTAGATTCTGGGCAACTTCCTACTCATACAGAATCAATTGCCTATGGGAATGTGAGTTTACAAGCTTCCCAAATGAATCTTACACAGTTTAAATTTTGTGAAGCTCTGGTTAAAACAAGATGCAGGGTATCTTTTTCTCTATCTATTGTGATGGGAGTTGACATTTTCCTGGTTATAACCAGCAGTTAGGCTTTTAGGCTTTCTGGTTGCATGCTATAAAGTTGCTGCTTAGGTACAGAAGGTTGCACCTTATAGCTGTCGTTCAGCCATTTCAATGTAAAGTATCACTGCAAGTATTCTGGCCCCAAATTCTGTGCTCAGATTTTTAAAGTGGTAGATCTAGCTAAAGCAGAAACTTCTCCAAGGCCACCAGAATGCCATGCTCACTGTCTCCTCTATAACCTTAGGAAGGAGAATGGGTTTGAAGAAAAAAAGCAGAGGTTTCACACATTTACCTTCTGACAAATTCTGATGAGAGAAGACAATTTCACTGTATCTCCCCCAAATGACTTTTTTCTGGATTAACCCATAACTCTTTAATCAAGAATTTTTTTTCCTTTTAACTTTTCATTTATTTTACACTTATCCAGCACCAGTGTAGTACCAGAACAGTATACACAAGACACTGTAATAAGAATGGAGAATTCAAGGTGAATAAAATATGACCTCTGCCTGGGAGGAGATGTAGCAGCCAAGCACAGGAACAAGGATACTACACTCTATTAGAAGCAAAGAAAAGGAAAACTTTATGGTAGGTGAAGTCAAGAAAATCTTGCAAGATGAGAATATTACAAGTAGAAGACATAGCATGTGCAAAGGGACTGAGGCATGACATAGTGTGCTTAGGTTAAGGAAAGTACAAGTAGAAGTTAAGACCCACACTTCCTGAAGCAATTTAAACACATTCTTTTTATTTTCCATTGAAATAGAAAACAGAGTTTTGCTTTCCTGCATTGCAGTCCTTATAAGTCCTTTAGATGACTCTTTATTCTTATTTTTTTAACATATCCCTTTTTGCAAATTGCTCTTCAGATTTTCCCTTTCTCTCGTACTAGTTGGCTCAAGACTACACACATTTTATGAAGTTGACAGGGTATAATAAAATCTTCATGGACACTTCATGCTCATTTGTCATAAGTTAATGGCCCTACATTATATTGCTGATTTGCAGATATCAAGCAAAGTGAAAGCTTGTTTGAAAGCAAAAAAAAAATTATTCAAGTTCTATATCAAGAAAGTGAGATGATTTAGATAATTTCTGAGGCCATTGTTAATTCTTTAGTTCTGTGATTCTTGAATCTGTTTTAGGATTTATTTAGGATCAAAGACAATATAATCACTTCTATTAATCTGTGAATACAACAACAACATGGAAAATATAGATAGAAAAATCCCCAGAATATTCTTAAAATCAATTTTAATTTATTTCTCACACCACCTTTTACCAAACCTTTGAGAAGAAAAATTGACAAATTTTTCTTTCATCTCTCTTTTCCTCTTCTTTACCACTACAGGATAGATATATTAATGTAAAGTGAAATATCAAGAAAATGGTGACAGAGAGGTATAATTGCAGCAAAAGAAATTGGTCCTATAAATACTGGGCACTGGTAATGGATAACCGATAGCAAATTCCTTTTATGCATCATATTAGAAGACCTACTATGTGCTGAGGTGATGATTCACTGTCTTACTGATGTGCATCAGAATTGCATGGGGAGCTAGTTAAAAATGCAAATGACCAATCCCCAGAGATCCTCTATAATAAATCTGAGGGAAGAGGGACTTGAGCATCTGTCAGTTTGTCAAGTTCTGGATGTAATTTTATTATAAATCAAAATTTAAGAGCCACTCTACTAGGGAAGTATAATGATCAGTAATTGCAGATTTCATACATTTTAACTAATCAGCATATGTGCAAAATTAGATAAGGACAGAATTTCAGTCATCTGATTTTTACAGACTCACCAGACTAAACTAGTGAATTGCTTGCATTTTGTTTTTATTTAATAAGTTTTTACCTAATTATTTAGTTCCATCATGACATTTAACTTCCTAACCTTGTTCTGTGGAAATCTATTACAACTTTAGAAATTTTTGTCATGTAGGAAAAAACCTTTTTTCTTTTGCTTTCTTTCTCTCTGGGTTTGTAGTCCATATTTTCTAAATAGGCCACCCTTCATACAAGAAATGAAAGGGAGGAGTAGGTGCAGGCTTTTAGATGTTTCCTGAGCTATAAAAAGAAAACACAGCATCACATCTTCCTTGGGGATCATAATGAATTTTTAAATGGTGCCTAGCCTTTGATCAGCTGTCTCAAAGATTTCAGCAGGGACACAAGCCTGCGTGAGAAAAATCATCAGTATTGATAAGTCCCTTATGTTCAGCAAGAGGAGAATTGTGGTTTTCAGTGTGCACATTACCATGACGTGTATTGAACATCTGAGCAACGAAGTGAATCAAATTGTACATACTCAGCATGCTTGCCCCCAGGTATGTGTAATCCTGTAGGGTATATGATTGTGGAGAATTTAAAATAGAATCCCAGAGCAACCCAAATAAACAACTAACTGCCAACTTCCTTAAGCGCGGCAGAGTGCATCCCATGGTGACACGTTTGTTTGCTCCCAAGGGAATTTTCCAATAGCCAGTCTCCTTTTGCAGAGATAGTAACAACATGCTTTTACTAATATGGAAGTCTGGCAGTGAGAATAAAAATCTATTTTGAAAAGGAAACGTGGTAAGTGATGAAGAAAAAATATCATGTTGAATAGGATTGCCTGTCTCTTGCCTTTCCATATAAACGTTAGAATCAGTTTGTAAATTTTGACAAAACAGTTCCCTGGAAATTAGATTAGGATTGCTTTGAATCTGTAGATCAAGTTCAAAAGAACTGACATTTTAACTATATTGAGTCTTTCAATCCATTAACATGAAATATCTCTCCATTCCTTTATACCACCTTTAATGGTCTCAGCAGTGTTTTGCAATTTTCTCTATACTGATTCTGTATATATTTTGTTAGATTTATGCCCAAGTGTTTGATTTTTTGATGCTATGATAAATGATTTTTATTCCAGTTTACCTAGGAAAGCAATTGATTTATATATATTGACTTTATATCTGCTACTCACCATATTCTAGTAGGCTTAGCTTTAGTAGGTTATCTTGAAGATTCATTGGCATTTTCTACATAGACAATCATTGCATCTGTAAGGAAAAACAGTTTTATTTCCTTCTGCCTATTCTGTATACTTTAAAATGTTTCTTTTTCTTGTCTTGTTGCACTAGCTAGGACTTCCAGTATAATCTCAAATAGAAGTGGTGAGAGAGGACATTCTTGGCCATGTACTTTTTTTTCTTTAATTCTTTGCCCCAGGGGTACAGGTCTGTAAATCATCAGGCTTACATCTTTCACAGCATTTACCAAAGCACAAACCCTCCCCAATATCCATAACCCATCCACCCTATCCCTAACCTCCCACCCCCCAGTAACCCTCAGTTTGTTTTGTGAGATTAGGAGTCTCTTATGGCCATGTACTTTTAATGTTATGAGTGACATTGTTTCAATTCTGATATATTACTTTATGCTATAATTGACATGTGTATCATGTTCTATTTACAATAAATATAACAAACTATTCTTTTATTATTTCATTTGGTTTTTGTAAAATTTTCTGCTAAGTCTCATAACTACTTTTTATCTATTATAGTGCCCTTAATTCTAATTTTTCTTAAAAAAATCTTTCACTAGTCTGTCAGGGTTTTGTTTTGTTTTGTATTTTAGGTAGCCTCCACACCCAGTTTGGAACCCAGTACAGGGCTTGGACTCACAACCCTGAGATCAAGACCTGAGCTGAGATCAAAAGTCAGACTCTTAACCAACCCAGCCTCCCAGGCGCCCCTAGTCTGTCAGTTTTATGTGGTAGTCATTGACAATAGTCTCATATGCAATAGTCAATTACTCTTTTCAGATTTTCCACTTCTTTCTCTCTCTCCTTCCATTTTTAATGGAATTCTTTCTACATAGAAGGTTGATGTTTAAATACTATCTTCTCATCCACTACCCTACTCTTGGGGTAGTCTGTGATTTTCAATCAAATATGTGAAATCATTATAAAGTCACTTACCAAGGAGTCTGCAGTATGTCTTGGTTACATGAACTCATTCTGTAGTAGGTTCCACACAAATGACTCATCCATACAATACACCCTGGGTTCTTGCACAGTTGAAACTTTTTTTCTATAGTCTTGAAATTTTAAAGACAACTTGCCTGAATATAAAAACCTTGCTTAACTACTCTTTTTTTTAAATTTTTATTTATTTATTTGACAGTGAGAAAGAGAGTGCAAAAGCAGGAGGAGCTACAGAGGGAGAGGGAGAAACAGTCTCTCCACTGAGGAGAAAGCCCAAGGTGGAGCTCGATCCCAAAATCCTAGGACCAGGGCCTGAGCCAAAGCAGATGCCCAAAGGACTGAGCCACCCAGGTGCCCCTTAACTTCTCTCTTATTGAACATTTTGAAAGTGTTGCTCCACTAATGTTTTCTGTTGTATATTGCTCTTGAGAGGCTGATGTTAGACTAATATACTTCCCGTTACAGATATTTTCATTATTTTGTTTGGAGGAACTGATGACTCCCCCCCCCTTAAAGTAGATAGTTTTCCTAGCATATTTCTCCAAATCATTTGTTTTGGACCATTTTCCCAGGTACGAGGTTGGCCCTTTCAAAATGTAGATTTAAAATATTTTTTATTTCTGAATAGTTTTCTTGCCTTACAGATTCCAATGTTCATTTCTGTTCTGTTTCTTTTTATTTTGCAGTGACTCTAATCATATTAAGGGCAGAACTTTTATTCCTTGCCTATCTGGGATTTCATCCACTCTCCTCTTAAACTTTTTACTCTTAAAAAAAAAATCCCAAATGTACCCCTTCAGGTGTTTTCCTGCCTTTCTTCAAAGTCCCTTATTAAATTTTTATTCCAATCTATATTCCTCCAGTAGCTTCTAATTTCTTCTTTGTTTCCTGGCTTTTTTTTTTCTTCAACTTCTTTTCCAGGTTAGACTTTCATTCAATTTTTTCCTGTGTTATGTCCTTTTTTTGGGTCCACTTTTTAACTTTCTGGTTTAATGCATATCAAGAATTATAACTAAATGCTTGTTTAAGGCTATTTAATAAAATTTAGAGTGTTTCACAAAGTGTTCTTTTGTTTCCTTTTGAATTTTGGAAAAAATATTTATCACAAGAAATATTTTAATTCGAATTTTCTGTTTACCTTTTGGGATGCTTTTTGGGGTGCTTTTGATTTTGGTTGATTTTTTTTTAATCCTTGCCATTTTGTTGATAATCCCCTGCTCAAGAATGTCCTTTTCTACCAGTATGGTAAAGTAAAAACTCTTAAAAATTGGTTATGGGGCATCTGGGTAGCTCAGTCAGTTAAGCATCTGCCTTTAGCTCAGGCCATGATCCCAAGGTCCTGGGATTGAGTCCCGCAGAGTCCCACATTGAGCTTCCTGCTTGGAGGGGAGACTGCTTCCCCCTCTGTCTCTGTCTCTCTCTCTGTCTCTCATGAATAAATAAATAAATTTTTTTAAAAAAATTGGTTGTGTCTTTTATAGTAATGATGGTGTCAGGAAGAAGGGATGAATAGTGTCTAACTTTTATCCTTCATTTCTGTAGGATCCTTAGCTTTTAATTCTCCCTCTCCTTTCTTTCTCTACTTTGTGGATTCTCCCCATGAGAGACAATCCTCCCCAAAAGCTAATTCCTCCATTTCTGCTTACTTTTGAGCCCCATTCTTGTAGCTGGTGTGGAGAACTACCAATTTCTTGACTGGTTTCCAGTATTTTGGTATATATCGTTGTAATTTCTCAAAGTGATTTATCTATCTGTTAGCTATATGTTCTGTTCTACTCTTCTTTCTCACAGAATCTCTAAAGTTCTCTTTCCTTCACTCTTTGTACCTGTAGACTTTCACCAGCCATGAGAGTTTGTTGGAATTTTGTTTTTATTTCTCTATTTATAGGAATTAGAGGTTTATGGCATTTGTGTCCCCTACTAACATCTAAAATATGACCAATTATATTTTTGTTTTTGTTTTTTGTTTACTTGTGTCATTTAATTTGTCATTGTTGATGTTGTGGATTTTTTCAGAAGGTTGTAGGAAGAGATTCAGATTTAAGAAGTCATCATTATCCTCTATGCCTGGACACTTGCCCAGGGAAGGTGATGAGCAAAAAAGGTCAATTTTAGAAACTGAGTGGAGGCACTATTAAAGCACTATAAGAGTGGAATTAGTGGAATTAGGGAGGCAGCAATAATTGTTCCAGTTAGTGAAGTGACTCACAACAAAGAAATGGCAGTGGAATTTCAAAGTGAGGATAGATTCAAGTTACACTCAAGATGGTAAGTACTAATTGTCAATTTCTTAAATAAATTGTGTCTAACAGAAAAAAATTGCTACATATGGACTAAATTTTCAATTGATTAAAAGCAAAATAATAAGTTTATGGAATAAGATAGCCTCCTACTAATGTGTAATAAAGATTCCATTTGTCACTGACCTTCAGGGAAATTCTAAAGGAAGCACTGTTGAAAAGGGTTGTAATGCCATAATATTATCATCACTTGATTAATTATGCCAAATTTCACTTGATATTCTCACTTCTAACAGATTTGTTTTGATTCGATTAATTGGTTTAATTGAATTGAATTGATTTAATTTTTGTTTATAATTCAATGATTACAGCACTAAAAGACATAAATGCATGGTGGAGCTTTGCTATGGTAAAAGTAAGCTGATATAGATTGAACAGTAATTAATATAAACTGCCACCAATATGAGCCACTTGGAGAATTATAATAACCTACTAGAGTTACTGTGAGGATTGAAAAATTTGTAAGCATAAAATGCTTGGAATAGTTTCTAGCACATTGTAACTACTTAATAAATATTAGGTATTGTTGGGACATGAGCTGTACTAACATTGATTTTGTTTTCATGGCTCTATTTTTGGACACAGGTAATAGCATAAATGGGGGTAAAAATTATTTTTATATGTCTCTTCTTTCTTGTGCTCAAGAACACCAAAAATATTTCCTGAAACCTCTCCATACTTAGAATCTAACTTCTAAAACAGAGAGACGTTTCCTGAAGGATTCATGCTTTTTTTAGAAATAAGGAACCTATTATAAACATAGATTATGGCAATGAAAGAATATAAATATTTACTACAAAAGAGAAACATACAAATGCTTCTAAATCTTATGCCATTTCATAATTCTTTACTTGAATTTTATAGTGGTATGTTCCTTAACCCACTGAATTAATTATTGAGACCTTCTTTGTTCTGTGATATAATCATAAATATAAAAAGTTTTTCCTGGTAAATATTCCACTTAATGGTTACATTTTCTTGGTTACTTAAATCAGTCAATCCTGGACCTTTGCCATTTATATCCTGTCAGGACTTAATGCTTTGTTAAAAGCCCCTGTGTAGTACACTCACACTCACCCATAGACACACATACACACATGCGCACCACTCTTGGAAGGGGCTGAGTGCAATAAGTAATCTGAATCTTGGGCTATAATGTATTTAATGAGATTGACTCAGTGATTCAGATAATACCCCAGAAAAACTGGAAACTTTGAAATCTGAGAGACCTCAGAAGCTATGTTTAACATAGAAGCCCTTTGGACCAGATTTGACTCTACCATGCTTCAATTAGAGATACACATATCATGTAAGTTTCTACTTGAAAAGAGCTGTTACCTTTTAAATGTTTTGGGAGAAGATGTTGGAAACAGAGGTAGAAGTAAGGAATAAGTAGAAGAAAAATAAACAAGGAAGACATTTCTATGGCCCATAGTCTGGATTGGACCCCATCCCTATTTCTGTCTAGAGTAGGATGCTGGCTACTGAGAGGCAATGCCCTATTCTTTAGGTTACATAAGTGTGTTTGTAAACTATTGAGGGAGCACCAAGAACTAAGAACTTTTTTTTTTTTCTGTACTGAAGCATAGACCTTAGAGTCTTGGGTAAGCTTGTGTTACCCATAGAGAAATTAAAAGAACACCATCTTCCACTTTCTACCTCCATGGAACTCCAAGAAACTATCCATGAATATCCAAATCTGCTTCCTTTGCTGGCAGGAGAAAGTAAGAAGTTGTATCAGACAGAGACGAACACACCAGACGGCATATGGAGGCTCATTTGCATTACTTGAATCGCTGACCATAGTTCACTCATTTCTAGGTGCTTCCTAACATCTATGAGTGCTATTGAGCTTAATGACAGGGGATAAATGGTAATAAATATTAAAAAGAAGTTAGAAATTGTGTGTGGTATTATGAGTTAAAGGCTTTGGTACTTACTGCTTGGTGGGTGATGGGGTGCTAAATATGCATGAGTTCAGTTTGTCATCATGTGCAAAATACAAATAAAAGAAAACCTTGCAATGGAAAACAAAACTTAATAGATCATGTATTTGGCAAACAAACCAGATTTGTGACAAAAATATGAATATACAAATGCATGTTCAGTAAAACCTTGTTATAATGTTACCATAAGAAATTATTAGCTGAGTTTCAAATTCCATTTTTAAAAACATAATATGAGATCTATTTCAATTTAAGGAATTTTTGACTATAGAACATACAATCAGTTCCTTATAGGACAGTGTAGCTCACAACACAAGATCAATTTAAGCCTTGAGTTTGGAGATAAAGCACATAAGAACATTGCTGAATGTCCTCAGTCACCACTTCCTTGCACTTTGGGGGAAAAAAATCAGAAAAGGAGGTGGGTGGGAACAGATGCTACTTAAGTAGAATTCCATTTGGGTTATTTTGAGATGTAAATCCTCTTCAATCTGAATTTATGATTAATTTTCTATTCATGTGGTGTGATATTGTTGTAGTTGAGAAACAGAAGTTTGGCCAACAAATGTTCAGAATAAACTATATATTCTTTTTGAATACGCCATTAGTTAAATGGCTTTTGGTAAATTGCCCAACTTTGCTAAACCTCACTTTCCTTCATTTAAGATGGAGGTAGTTCCTGCTTCAATTCCTTACTGTAGCATCACAAAATTCACAATGTACCTGCTATACATTTGAATTTTCATTGAAACACTTTGTTTAAAGTCTTAGTAATAAAAAGTAAAATGTGAAGGGCAAAGTTATTCCAACTACCATAAAAATAATTACTGAGTTAATTAATTAGGACACATAATCACGTGTGGAGAAAAGCGATTTGCTTTTATTAGGAGTATTAGGAGGTCATAGAGCTAACTAGGTTTGTGTCACTAGCACGAAATAATAATTTCCAAAAAGTCAGTGAAGTTCAAATATGAAAATAGAAATCTCAACACATTTTTATAAAGGTAAAGAGATTGTGGTCAGTTCTACATAAGTATGTAGAAAGTAGGAAAAGGACCAATTTAAAGGCTATATGACAAAAAAATATTTAAAAGACTAAAATTATGAAAAAAGTGTTAAAAAAAAGTGTGAAAGAGTGAAAGGTCTATAATATCGAACGTATTTATTTATTTATTTTAAAGATCTCATTTATTTATTTGACAGAAAGAGAGACAGAGCGCAAGCAGGGGAAGCAGCGAGCAGAGGCAGAGGGAGAAGCGTGACTCCTTTGCTGAGCAGGGAGCCCAAGACGGGGCTTGATCCCAGGACCCTGAAATCATGACCTGAGCCAAAGGCAGAGGCTTTAACACACTGAGCCACCCAGGTGCCCCTATTGAACCTATTTATTAAGCCTTGAATATATTTATGCTACTCACAAGGTTCTTGAGAAATATATATATTGTGTAACAGAAATAGTGTAGATGCACGAGATGGGAAAAAGCTCAAAAACAAAATCAGCTGAGTGGAATCATACATATCTGACTATGAGCCAATGAAAGGTCTGTCCTGGTAGATGGCTATGGAAATAAAGGCACACTTGGGTTAGGGGCCCCAAGAGGTTGCAGATATATCTGGACCTGGCTATCAGATGTATGATAGCCTATAATTAAATTGATGCAGAAAGAGTGAGAGATTACAGTTAATTTGGACCGGGTGAGGTAAAAGAAAATGATTTCATTTGTGATGTTTAGATGTTAAGTTTGGGGTATGAAACCCAAGTGAGAATATGTGAAAGGTATGGGGAAATTCAGGGCGTAGGCCTCTTAAGTGTGTTTACATACACTGGACTTAATGATACAAGCTCTTTGTTTGTTTGTTTGTTTGTTTAAGATATATTTATTTTAGAGAAAGAGAAAGCAGGGACTGGAGGAGTAGAGAGAGAGAGAATTTCAGACTCTGCGCTCAGCACGGAGCCCAACATAAGCCCCATCTTATGACCCTGAGATCATGACCTGGGTAGAAACCAAGAGTCAGATGCCTAAGGGACTGTGCCACTCAGGCACCCCAAAGATACAAGTTCTTTATAAAGAAAAGCAAAATATTTCATCAGCTATTGGCATGTTCAAATTTTGCAGCTTTTGCAGCTATGTTTTTCAGGAGCCCCGCATTCTCTAGGCACAATTTGAAACATTCAATTTAATTTTTTCACCTTTCCATAGGCTGATCTTCCTACTTGGAGTGTTTTTTCTTTTGTATCCCGCTTTTCAAGACAACAATAAATTGTATATATAAGACATGAAATTCGGGTGTAAAAATTCATGTCTATAAGAACTATATTTTATTTCTATAATTCTACTTAATTATTTTTTCAAGCCCCTTTTCCAAAAATTATATGACATTTAATTTCAGGGTCCCACCCCTTAAGCTGGGACTGTGTATCAATTGTTGGAATTAATACACAGTACAAAGGAGTAAGGGAGGATATAAGGTTGATAATCTAGTTATTGCCTGAAAGAAATCATACATCTGAATAATATGATAAAACTAAACTTAAGAAAAATGAATATTAAACAGGTTACAGTAAAAACATATTTTTACTCCAAAAGTGTTGTTTTGCAGTGGGTAACAGAAAAGAGAGGATTGCTAAACTTAGCTACATTGGCATATAAATAAAAATGCAGCCTATAGACCAAAATAGATCCAATCGGAGAGCTTTGTGTATATTTTTCTGATGTTGGAAATAAGTGCTATCTCAATTTACATTGTCCAATATGCATTTCAGAAATTCGAGTCGCCCTGTTTCCACCACTCTACATTTTCATGGGTTCTGTTCTCATCCTAAAGCTGAATGATATTTGCCACATCAGTTTATATGTATATTTGCATTGATTTATGTGACAATATATATGCACATGGAATATATATTTACAATATGAGAAATTTGATCCATCTCTGTGTGTGTACGTATATATATAATCATAGGCATCTATTCCAAGGATGAGTGAAAGCTGTACACTCTGCAAAGACAGATGAGACACAGTAGAATCGATGAAACTTGAGCTCTATCTTTAGCTAAGATTCATTTAATTTTCTCAAGATGACATATAAACTAAAACATTCCAAATTTTTGATGAATGACAATTATACACATTTCTTTTATAAATTATAGCTGACAATATTTGCTTCTTTAAATCATAAATACAAATACCACATATGTTCATATAGAGTAACAAATGTACTGCTGTTGCTTTCTGCATGTTTGTAATTTTTTTCCCCTTGAATTCTGAGAGAAAACTTTTTTATTTAAAAGCCCAAACCTTAAGTGTCCTCCTCCCATTTTATAGACCACACAAAGTGAACTTATTTCATGAAATTCTTATATTGTTCTAATCTAAAGTGCATTCAGAATTAAATATTAAAGTATCACTAATATTTATTTATATTATTTATTTAATGTGTGTGTGTTAACAATATTTTATTATAATTGTCAACATCAGAAAATAAATCCAGCCTTTCCCTGATTAAGGCACAATTTTCACAAGTGAATTAGTATTGGGAATGGATTTTTGAAAAGGGAAGAATATGTGGCAATGAAAAGATTTGAGATCACTTTAGCAATTATATGTAAAATGTTTTAGAATGTAGTGGTATTGGTGGCTTACCTATTACCAAAATACTATGGACTTTTAGTGCAAGGTGACAATATACTAAGCTCAGTCCATTGTGATAGAATATAAAGCAAAGGAGAGTCATAAAAATCTGGACAACTGAATAAGACAAAATAAGAATAAAAAAAAGACATCTGTTCATTAGTCCTTCAGTAGTGACATGTTTCTTACAAGAAGGACATTGATAAAAATGCTGAAACACTGAAATGAAAACATGAATTTAATAAAAGAGGAAGAAAAGTAGACCAATCTTAATTAGGACCGTAGATGTTAAATTTCTGGATAAAATATTATAAACTGATCCAACAGTGTACTAACAGTCTTGGTATTGTAATCAGGTAGGATTTGTCCTAAAAATACAAAAACAACTTAACATTAAGGAATCTACTTTTTTTCTTTCAAAGAATTTATTTATTTGACAGAGAGAGAGATCACAAGTAGGCAGAGAGACAGGCAGATTGAGGAGGAAGTAGAATCCCTGCTGAGCAGAGAGCCGGCTATGGGGCTCGATCCCAGGACCCTGAGACCATGACCCGAGCAGAAGGCAGAGGCTTAACCCACTGAACCAACCAGGGGCCCCAGGAATCTACTTGTTTAAGAGAAAACCAGCCTAAGGGGTTTGGCAAATATTAAAAAATGTTAAGTCAGGAGCAACCTGGTGTCAGTGGGTTAAGCATCTAACTCTTGATTTCAGCTCAGGTCATGATATCAGGGTTATGAGATGAAGTCCTGTGTAGTGCTCTGTGCCTGTCATAGAGCATGCTTAAGATTCTCTCTCTCCCCTCCCCTGCCCCTCCCACACACACCCCCACCACGAGCACGCAGGAGTGTTCTCTCACTATCTTAAAAAAAAAAAAAAAGTAAGTCAGAAATAGGAGGAAATTTCTTAACTTGATAAAGTGGTATCTTCTTGAAAGACAGAGGGCTCCATGTACTAACTTGTAAAGGCAAAAGGATACTATCACCACTGTATTCAATACATATGAGAGGTTGTAGCTGATTCTGTAAGGTAACAAAAAGATAATAGAACTGAGGAGAGACTCTCCTCTCAAGATAAAATTTACTGCACTAGAGAAAGTATCAAGAATGTTAGACCTGGCTAGATCTGCTGAGATAGGACCCTATGCCTCCCCCTTGTCTGACCAGAGATGATCAACAAAACTCCCAGATAAGCTTCAAGACCTGATATTAGGAAAGGTCCAAGTCCCATCTCCTGCATTGGGACCTGAGGGGAGACATGTGACCTTAAAATTCTCCATGTTACCACACAGAATAGTAGAAATGGCTACCTAAGGGTGCCTTGGCAAACAGACCTATTCCAATCTCAGAGACCTCATAAACCCCAGTGCATAAACAGGAACAAATAGCAATGAAAGCCATGAGTCCTAAGTCTGACCTCATACCTAATGTGAGCATAAGCATCTCAGCAGACACTACCTGGAGAGGTGGCGACAAGGACCAGAGTCCCCTTGCTGACGTTATTATGTTTGTAAGCCCTTGAAATGTAAAGATATCTCTGAATAAACTGCAGAATGCCTGATTTGACTGTGTTTACCAAAAATTGGGAAAAAAATAAACTTCCCATTACTGGAGAAAATGGGGATATACTTGGATATAAAAAAGTAAACATTCTCCACAAAAAAGTTTATGACACATTTTACAGATTTATACATACTACCTATTTTAGTTCCTATCCTTCTAAATAAAATTATAGATAGAACATTCATTTATCTAGGTGTATAACTACACACACACACACGAACAGAAATATCTGCAAGGGCCTTTAACTATTTATTAACTCTAGGAGAAATAAGGAATTACTGAGATAGGCAGTATGCAAAGAACCTACAGCTTTTTGCTCTATTTATTTTTATCATTGGAATATAAGAATGAATATTCATGTTTGACTTGATAAAAATAGATTTAAAATAATCACCATTTCAAATGCATAATTTATAATACATTGTTCTCTGAAGTTAAGTAAATTTTATGATGAAAAAATCATGAGCAGACAAGATATTTTTCATTGAATGTTAGACACTTGTGGGTTGTAGGTTTTCCAAGTGCACTGTACAATAATCATGGATGTTTCTCACTGTAACAGACATAATAGCTTTGAGAATGACCTTTATTTGTGTTAGCAGAGTTCCATTATTCAGTATTTGATTCAGAATAAGACTTAAAGCAGTATTTCTCAAACTTTAATGTTTGAAAATGGTGGTCTTAAAAAATGCAAATTCTGATTAAATATATGTGGAGTGAAGCTTGAGAATCTGTATTTTTGACAAGCTCCCAGATGATGCCTTTTTGCTTCTAAGGACTCCTAAAAACATCAAAATACTCTAAATATAAACATTTACATTTTAATTAATTAAAAATTAATACAAGCTGATAGATACATGTTTGCAGGTAGATTAAATTTGTTTATTTTTTTTAAAGATTTTTTTACTTCTTTGAGAGAGAAAGAATAAGCAAGAGAGAGACAGAGAGAGAGCACAAGCTGGGGTGGCGGGGCAGGATAGGGAGAAGCAGACTCCCCGCTGAGCAGGGAACCCCACACAGAGCTGGATCCCAGGACCCCGGGATCAAGGCCTGAGCCGAAGACAGACACCTAACTGATTGAGCCACCCAGGCACCCCAAATATGTTAGTTTTATTGGAATATTTTCTCTAGTGTAACATCTAAATGGCCATGGAATCATGTTGTATGTAAGATCATTTGGCTGTCATGGTATCTGTCGTTCAAGGTCTGTTAGCTGCAAACAAGTGAAGCAGAAAGGGAATCATCTGGAAAGGAGTAAAATAGCTCATAGACTAAGGAAAAACCACATGATTGAATCATTAAGTCTAGAAATGCCAGGTCCAAGGCAGCTGTCAGCATCTGGGAGGAAGGGAACTGACCATTTCTTTGGGGTGCTATCATAGTCAGTCAGTGTTTTTGACATTGTTCTTCCTTCCAATTCCAAACAGAGTACTCCTAATCAATTGGATTCCCAAAGCAAATTTAGGGTGCCATTAGCACAAGAAAAGAGAATAGAAAATGGTTGGCAAAGCAACAGATGCCTATGATGTCATGATACACAGTGTCATCAAACTGCTGGTAACTAGAAAGGCAACTAGATCAGAGGGCTGCAGTTCATTTCATGAATGCTGTAAGAGATGGGCTTGTGTGTGTGTTTTCTGAAATAATTATGGAAGGATCCTTGTTTCTTTAGAATAGTTGGATAGATTTTTAAATGCATGTTTCCCCCCATTTTTAAATGCATGTTTCATCATCTCCAAAGCCAGGAGGTATTGTACAGCCCATGACATTTTGGCATTGGCACAGAGCTTGATCAGAAGCATCATTTCTGTTAGTGACACCAAAAGTGGTGATGCTTCTTATAACTGATGATATCTTGTATTAACTAAAATATGGCGGTAATGTTCCAAGGATTAAATTAAATAATGTATGTAACATATAAGGTGGGCATATAGAAAGTGCTTTATAAATACTAGCTGTTGCAGTGATTGTATTGTTAATGGCCATATATTTGTTGGTAACAATGAACAGCTTATTCTGTTCCAGCCCACAAATGCAAATGATTAAGAAAATATTACCAGTATCATATAAAGTATCACTACTAGTGAAATCTTGCAGCCCAAATTATTTCATCAGATTAAAAGAATTTGACTTATTCTGACTTATTCAATAATATGCATTGTCTTTTTTGGAACAGAGATTGTAAAAAGTAACTGGCAATGGAGAAGTGTGAAACAGAAAACAAATGTCCAGACAACCTAAGATTTGAGATAGGCTGGGGATTCAAATATATGGCTATTTTTTCTTATTAGAATCTAGGTTTAAAGTTTTCCAGACTTAATATTGGGTGCTACAAAAAATTATTTTTAAAAGAAACAATTAAGTTAGTAGTTTACACTATTCTAAAGACTCTCTGAAGAATAGATGTTGATCCTTCATGGGTTCTTTGTTCATAATGGGTACAGGGGAAAATTTCCTAGCATCCAAGCAAAGAAGTGGGTACTTTTTCATTTATAAACAAGTTTGAAATGACAATTAGAAATGTTAGTTATATGTAACTTCTATAAAATGAATGCCATGTATGTAAAAATGAACTCAGATGATAATATTTCAGTGATTTGCACTTTGATTATTTTTTACTTACACTTCTGCCACAAATAGTGAGGTACTTACTGTAATGGACTGAATGGTTAAAAAGCATACTTTTGACAAAATTATGTGCAAACTTAATATATATAAAGGTTCTCTTTCTTTTCTAGCAATTTGCATTATATATTCATAGGCATCTATTAATAAGGATCCATTGCTTATTTCTTTTATTTCTGGCTAATTTCAATTTCTGACTACTAGTTTTTCTCTATGTAACTTTTACTTTAGTTTCTCTAGTCCCCATTTACTAGCCATGAAGTGAAAAAGTCTATAAACAAACCCTGCAATGCATCGGAATAAGTAATAATTTAATGCTGTCTCATTGGGTAAATTTTGTATACAACGAAGGTTTTTCTCTTGCAATATGCATAAATATCATGTAGCTAAGGATAAATTTCAAAAATTTCTTGAGCAATAATAAAGATCCTAAGAATTTATTTAACATGCTATTCTTTTTATGGAAAACATATTAATTATGAGCATAGATTTAATATAAACTATCAATAACAACACAACAGGTACATACATATGAGAAGACCAAAGTATGTATTTATGCAACTAATTTGCATATGTTGGTAACTGCAAAACGACTTGATAGTCTATAAAATATACAAAAATAGCAATTGAATCTTATATAAAAATTGTCATATTAAAAATGTGATGCAATGAAGTATAAACTATTGAGCTAAGTTAAAAGGGCAATTAAAACATATCAACACTAGCTTGAAAAGGATTTTATAGCTTCTTTTTTCTCTTGCTGTGTGATTACAATCTGAATTTGAAGGAGACTACAGATTCAAACAAAAATCCATTTCTTAACTAAAAATGAGCATTTTTAAAATTATTATTTGCCCCAGGGGTACAGGTCTGTGAATCATCAGGCTTACACCTTTCACAGCACTAAAAATGAACATTTTTAATGGAGAATAACATATTGGTTTTACCTTCATAAATAATTCTTACAACTACCAAGTTTTGAAAGGTTATATATACATATATATTTTTTTGAAAAAAAAAAATGAACGCAAACTATCAGCAAATCACAAGTGAAGACCTTGCAAACCAGATGGGTTTACCTAAACCTTCAGTTCTTTAATTAAGCCAAGACCCAAAGTCATTACCAATTTTATTTAAATGCTTTAAATACTTAACAGAAGAATTTTGAGGGAAATCCTAAGATACTGAAGATAACAAAAATACGTGAGATTCAACAAGTGCTGTGAGCAAGACTTAGAGGTGCCTGCATTATTAACATTGTGATTTGGGAAGTTTGTGAAATGTGAAGTATGCAGTATAAAGAAAATGCAGTTTGGTTGTGTTTTGTAAGAATGTAGTTCATAGATTAAAAGTCAATAATATTGCAATGTTGTCAAGATCCATTTCTAATTAACAATAATCAGGGAACCAATTATGCATTTATACTGATTTGAACATGAGAACACTGTATCTGTTACATGGTACCCAGAGAAATACGAGCCTGGGCTGGTTTTCATCTTAATGAGCTTTGACTCATATACACCCGTTTCTCATTACCCAGTAAGAGAATTATAGCAATTCTGAAGGACAGAAAGAAAAAAAATCAACTTTGTTGCAAACTAAAAGGAAGATTGCAACTCTCCAAGAGCTTTGCAGACTATCTCACAATTGTAATGGAGAAAGCATCAGTTTAGAATGTTTCCACTTGTTAATGCAAATGTGAAATAAACTGTTAAAAGTCATGCTTGAGAGCATGTCATGGATTAAAAATACCCTGTCAATAAAAATAAAATGATTTAAAAATTTTTTGCAGCACAAAAAAGAGTAATAGAATCCAACACATTTTTTTCCCCAAGTATCATTCTGGCATCTTTATAGGAGTCTTGGCACATACATATTTAGTTATTTCAGTTAAATTCCACATTGAGCATACTTTTCCCATACATGCTATTGAGAAAGTTACATTAAAATAACCTAGATCAGTTTTTCAGCCAGGCAGGTAAATTCAAATTCTCTATTTTCTCATGAATCTTAATATAATTCTTTTAAGTATTATTTACTGAATTCCTATTATGTGCCAGCCATGGTTACAAGTACTTAACGGGCATTATGTCACTTTTTTCACAATAATTGTGTAAGGTAACCACAATTATGTGCATTTTACAAATGAGAAAAAATAAAACTTAAAAAATATATACTAACTTGGCAAGGTCTGGGCTATTAAGCAACACACCTGGGGTAGTAGTATCCAGAGTAAGAATGTTCAGAATCTGCATTCTTAACAAACTGTACCTCTCTATAACATTTACCCAATTGCAGATAATTTAGATATTTAAAGGACACATTCCAAAATTTTATTACTGGTAGAAAATAGGCCAGAGTTCTTCTCAGCTTTTCAAATGATTTTGTTGTTGTTGTTGTTCTCCAACAAAAGTCATTTTTATTGTCAGAACTATTAAAAGGAGCAAGAAGATCTGCTTTGCCTACTTTTCGGAGTTGTTCTCAGAAATGAAGGAGATAATGCATGTGAGAACACATTACGTGTAAAGTGTTATGAAAACGTATCATGTGTAATTTCACGGATTAAGTGCTTCTATGTCATTGAAAGTAGTTACTGGTTTAAATCTTCATGACTTAAGAGCTTCATGAAGAGAAATTCCTGCCTGTTTCAGGAGACAAACTATAATGCAGACAGATCATTATATTGCACACCAAACTGAGGGGCCTTCCTTGAAATCCTAGGGCTTTTAAAAAGTCAGAGCAGATGAATGGATGTGGCAATCTTAAGTGTTCCTGGTGAGGAATGTGGATTCACAGGGCCTCAGTCTTTCCTGAGTGTGGGCTTTGCAGTACTTACATATTCACATTAGATTAGTTGTTTTGTGACACCTGTTTCTGGGCTCCTTACATGACAAATTACAATGACTTAAAAACGGGTATTCTAGATACCATCTTCTAGAAGTCACTGTCTAAACAATTTGGAGCCTCTAGGTGACTTCCAGGGTAGTTTTTATATCTCAAGCATCTCTTAGAGCAGGATTTGCAAATTCGGATATCCAAATAACATGCACAACAGACCAAGTATAGGGAGTAGGGTGATGTAAGCTTCAGCTCATTGTTGACATTGGGTAATATGGCCCACTATTGCTAGGTCCTCCAATTTAATTTTTTTAATGATTTTCCAGCTTTATTGAGATATAATGGACATAGAGCATTGTGTAAGTTTAGGAATATACAATGTGACAATTTGATACACATGTATATGACAAAAGGTTTACTACAATAACAGGTAACCCATTCTTCACCTCACGTAATCACCATTTTGTTGTTGTCACGGCAAGAACATTAAAGCTCTACTCTCACAGCCACTTTCAGCAATAGAGTTTTGTTAACTGAAGTCTCCATACTGTACTTAGACCCAGAACTTAATCATTTTATAACTGAAATTTCATACTCTTTGACCAAAAACTCATTTCCCTAAGCCATTAGCCTCTGGTAGCCACCAGTCTTGTCTCCTTCTCGATGAGATTGATCATGTGAGGTCATACAGTATTCATTTCTTTATCTGGTTTATTTCACTTAGCATAATGTCCTCAAGGTCCATCCACTTGGTCACAAATGGCAAGGTTTCCTTCTTTTTCATGTCTGAAATGTCTGTGTGTACATATATACACATCTACACACCACATTTTCTTCATCCACTTATCCATTAACAGACACTTGTTCAGGTCCTCCAGTTTTGTTTGTTTTTTTAAGATTTTATTTATTTGACAGAGCGAGACACAGCAAGAGAGGAACACAAGCAGGGGGAGTGTGAGTGGGAAAAGTAGGCTTCCCACTGAGCAGGGAACCCGAAGCAGACTTGATCCCAGGACCGCGGGATCACTACCTAAGACGAAGGCAGATGCCTAACGACTGAGCCACCCAGGTGCCCCAGGTCCTCCAATTTTTAAGAGATGGAAGAAAATGGGTCTTTGAGTAAAACTCTCTCAATTTTTAAATGTTAGAAACTAGCTAAAGATTAAAACGAGGCAAGTTGGATGAACAAAATAATTCTGCTTGTGGGATTCATTTTGCAGTCTCCCTAATTCATAATTCCTATATGTCTTTTATGCTACAGTCTCTATATTACCTATAAAATGTTGTCTCATTATCATTTGGTGCTTATTAACATCATGTGTTTCTTCCCACTGAAGGCAAACTTGAAACGCATTTTCAGGAGGGCATAGTTCAGCAGCTCTTTCCAGTTATTACTGTCAAAGGAATATTTTATTTCTGGTTCCAGGAGAAGTGCTGGCTTTTAGGTTCTGTACAGGACTCATGCTGCCTTAGGGACTGCCTTCACTCTTTCCTCCCCCTGCAGCCTGATTACTACGTGTAGATATGGCTAGAATTTTGCATGTTTAAGGCAGTTGCTTTGCTGGGAAAAGCTTCCATTAAACGGAGTCTAGAGATGCTCTAGTGTACTCAGTTGTTGCTGTGGTGGAGGGTCATGTTTGTTTTCATAAGCTTCTGTAACAAAGCTGGAGACTCTCCGACAATTATGTAGACCAAATGTCTGTGCACAGTGGGATCTTCTTGCTAAATTTAGAATGGCACAGGACCAGCTTTTCTATAAACTCCCTGGTGCAATCTGACCTCTCTTACAATCGAAATAATACTTCATGCCCTTGTTGAAATGATGCTGTGAAGAAGGGGGAAAAGGAGATAAAGCAGTTGAAGTATATTGGGTTCTCTAGATATAAAACTGTGATGAAAATCCAAAGTATCAGTATCAAATGATAGAATAATTTTTTTTCAAATGATAGAGTAATGTTAAGGAAATTTTCTACCCTTTTTTCCAGCTCTAAGATAACCACTCTAACTTTCAAACTTCATACTGTACAGACTTTTCGTTGTTGAGTCATCATGAAAATATTGAGGCAAATACTGATGGAATATTGATTAACATCTCTGTGTGGGATTTCCCAGTAGGAGCTGGGAGAGGAGCAAAAAAAAAAAAAAGAAAGAAAGAAACAGAAATACAGTCTCTTGAACCCGCGGTCACCTCTATTAATTTTCTAATTTCCACCTTGAAAGGTCTTTGCAGATTTTAGCATCATGTCCCTTTGAAGCCCTTTGAAGAAAGCTTGATGCTGTATTAATTGCAAAGATGTCACTGGTGTTGTTGAAGTTTCAAAAATTAGGTCAACATCCAGCATGCACTATGCTTGATGTTTCTTTCTGAAGGTTATCCCTTAACCAGCTTTAGCAAGGGTCAATTGTAATGTAGATTAACAATCCAAAACTGGAAAACCATGAGCAGACCTCCACTTTCAAGGAGAGGCTTAAATTGATTTGAAAAATAACAAATTTCAAATATGGCACATTTATTAAAAATCTGTTTAACCCTCAGCAAACACACAACCTGAGACTATAATTGAAAAAAAACCCAAACACCTAATTTCCTTCAAGGATGAGGAAACGTGGGTATGTACTCACAAAAGAATGCCTAAAAGAAATGCTATTTTATCATCAACAGTGCATAGATTAGAAAAATATTATTTTCCACATAACTTTTCTGGCTTTTCAATTTACTTTAGCAACTTCGAAAAAATTTAGATTCTAGTTGATACAGACATAGCAGAAGGCAGTAAAGCAATCTTGCTACAATCCTTGTGTATGCCTGTGTATATCTGTGTTTATACTGAGAACACATGGTTGTCATATTTTAATTCCATTTTGGGAAAGAGACATCAGATACCATAACGATAACTACCAAACGCTGAGAGTCAGATGTACCAATTATTAATAGATAAATGTTACTGTTTTTTAAATCTCAAAATTAAATCTCAAAATCTTTACCATGTAAAATTTCCTCTCAAGGTGTCTTAGGAAAATAGGTATGGGCCATTTTAAGTTCTATTTTTGTTAGTGTGTCAGCTCTGTTTATAACTCAAATCTATATTTTAACTCTTAACATAAGAACCAGGGGAGCATGAAACCTAGAATAGATTCTCTAAGGTACTTCTAGGTCACACTAGAATATCAATACTGCACTTCTTGGTTTAGATTCAATTTTTTTTTTCTGACAGATCCTTAATGGAATCTTTTGTTATTATTATGCAGGTAAAAAAAACCAAAAAACAAAAAACAAATGCAGTTTACAGAGGTATTTGCTTATATCACATAATATATACACAAACAGTGATATTTCCCACAGCACGTTTGTGTGGCATTAGCTCTGTCATGAAATGCTATGAGAAAAAGAAAACGAATAATTAAAACAAATTCACAATGCATGTTAAAATATAAAAGGCTTGGAGAAGTCTTGCAATGAATCAGTCTGCTGCTGTTTTCTCCTCTATAACTTTACAAATTATATGATTATTTTGTGAGTGTGTGTGTGTGTGTGTGTGTGTGTGTGTGTGTATGCGTGTAACATGGACCCAATGACCTATGCTTGGGGAAAAACTGAAGGTTAAATAATTATTTAGGATGAAACAAGTATAGATAAAACAGTGTTTTCTAAACTTTCAAAACAGGAGCAGTTAAGAATAAACTTTCAAGAGGATATATATAAATATATATATACAAATATATACATATATACTATATACATATACATATATACAAATATATACATATATATGTATGTATGTATATGGAAAGGATGCTACTTTTTAGCATCTATGTATTTATTTATCCAAAAAGTAAGACTTGTGTGTGTGGGGGAAATTAAAATACTGAATAAGAGGGGATTGGTTTTTAAAAACAAAACAGGCCCCAACTAGAGTCCCTTAGGCTATGCCCTAGGTCACTACACTGAGGTTAATTATCATTTTGGCTTTCCCAGAAACAGAATATTAAACCAGTCACTCAGGAATTGTCTGATCAGCACTAGTTAGGTAATCTTCCTGATAGACTGCTGTAGAAACCTAAAAAAAGTGACCTTGCAAGAACCAACCCACTTTTTGCCTAGTATAACTTCCTTGTTCCTGCTCCCTTCTGCCAATGAAAGTTTTTCATGTTGTATGACTCCTCGGAGCTCCTTTCAACTGACTAGATTGGATGCTGTCCAATCCAAATCAATTTTTGCTCGAATAAACTCTTAAAAATTTTAATATGCCTCAGTTTGTCTTTTAATAAACAGAGTTCCAAGATAAACCCACATAAGATCCATTCTTTCTGAGACGTAAAAGGGTAAAAAAGCCATGCTTGAAATTTTAAAAGAAAGATCTTTCTAAATAAATGCAAAAAAACATTTTACATTATAGTAAAAGAAATCAGTAAGTAAATAAGTAAATAAATAGCATCACACATTTTTGAGGGAGAAGGAAAGCAGGACAAAAAAAGAAAGGGAAGTATATCAAGATGAGAGGTAGAGAGAGACAGAAAATTTAAAGACTAGGAAAGTGTAAGAGAAGGAAGAGAAGGTGAACAGGAAGAGGGAGAGCTATAGAGGGAGCAGTTTCTCTCGTGCTAAATGTGTGTAAATTACTTCAGTTAAAGCTTAGCTGTGTACTCAGTCTGATGGGGGCTCTCATCAGATTCCTCTGAAATGGTAATTCCCAGTCCAGCTTTGTCTGCAGCCCTTGCCCTGCTCTTTGTCCTTCCTTCCCAAAGAAAACCTCTGAATGAGGCACACCAAAAAAGCTCAGTAGGAGAAAAATTTTGTTTTTCTGAGGGAGTGGCCTGAGAATCCTGCTATCAAGTTAAGGACGCGAGTCTTATTTTGAGAAAATTTGAGAATGAAAAATAAAACAGAAAAGGATGAATATTGAAAAGTAGAAATAAAGGACCAGAATAGGAATGTGTTGGAGGAATGGGTTTTAAGTAGAGGCCCTACCCCTCCTACCCATGGTAATATCTCTCATTGCTCGCCAGGGCACACTTGGAGTCCCCATAGGAAAAGCAGTGTGACAGTGTTTGAAATTCAGGTAGTGTCACTTATTAGATGTGTGATCCCAGGCAAATTTTCTATATTCCTGATGCTTCCATTTTTTCAACTTTTAAATAGGGCTTCTGATACCAGCCTCCTCAGGGCTGGCCTCCTCAGTCTAAATGCTCATCTCCATTCCTCTGACCATAAAGTCCTTTTCTCACCCATCCTTAAATTAGCATTATATCACCATAATGGAACATACATTTCACCTTTTCCAAACCACACAAATCATTTTTCTTTTCTTTTTTTTTTTTTAAAGATTTTTTTTTTTTTTTATTCATTTGACACAGAGAGAGAGATTACAAGTAGGCAGAGAGGCAGGCAGAGAGAGAGGAGAGAGGAGGAAGCAGGCTCCCTGCTGAGCAGAGAGCCCGATGTGGGCCTCGATCCCAGGACCCTGGGATCATGACCTGAGCCGAAGGCAGCGGCTTTAACCCACTGAGCCACCCAGGCGCCCTCATTTTTCTTTTCTTAACACCTGTATCTTTCTCAATGTTCTTGACTTACTTAATTGCTGTAATCTCCTTTTCCTAGTGGGTCTCAAAGTCCCTTAAAGTTAGCTTGACTATTGTCTGTTCCTTGAAAAATACAGGCAGTGCAAGTAAGGAGTGAAATAACTGGGAGATTGTTCTTAAGCTCTGGTTTCATATCAACGGTTATTGAAGGGAGATAATAGGGACTTGATGCCTCATTTTATTCCCTGGTACCCAATTAACTTCAATGCGAAAGTGTTAAAGTTGAAAACCCTTGGATTTGGTAGAATTCAACTAAAATTCATCTCAGATATATTTTATTTCTTTCAACAAATCAAAAATATGAATGTAAGAGCTTGGATCCTCCTGCAGCTGACTAAAACAAAAGATATTGTCAGAAAACACTATCGAGGGATATATTTTCAGAATGTGTGTCTGCAGGTAGGGCTTTCAAGATACAGTTATTGCTGTACTCAATCAATATTAGAGAATTTCTATTGCTTCTACAGTTTCATGGCAGCACGAGTAATCACCACCTTTTTTTATTTGTTTTCTATCATCCAAGAACCAAAAATAAATGAACAGACAATAAACAAAAAATCTATAGCAGGCAGGTTCACCTTTCATGTTAGTTATCTAAGATCTATTTCTTCATTGCTTCTTACAAAAGAAGAGTTAAAAGAAAAAAAATTAGAAGTGTTCAGTTGCTGGCTGGTGGCAGGATGACTCAATTATACTCTATAATCATAAGATTCCTGAAAATATATGCAATTCTGGAATATATATATCAGTTGTGACATCACGAGATCTCTTTGAATAGAAGGGAATAATAAAGTTTAATGTCTCCTTTCTATCTTTTCTATTTTCTCTCTTATGAGAGATGAGCTAGAGAAAATCATTAGCTCAAATGCAAGGCTTCTACCCATGAGAGTAAACATCTAATGTCGTTTTCCCTGTTTTAGTAGATGTAGACAGTACTAGTAACAAAGCCATGATTTTCCTTCTATGCTAATCCAGCCTAATTTCTGAGTAAATCCTCTATCCCATTGTCTCTTAAAATTATTCTGATTCTGAACAACTTTCCTTTTTCGTATGTAAGCTATATTAAAAATATTTTGTGTGTGTATGTATTCTATGGTCAGAGAATAAAGTTTTGCATGGCAGATTGAACTAAATTTTGGTTGGTTCTAGGTGGACAGAGATTCCATGTTGCAGGAAACATTGTTTTAGGTCCTTTATATCCCGGATTCTGGTAGGCTTCAAAGGAGTACTGAATATCTCCTGATCCAGCTAAGGCCAGCAGAACAGTTTTAGTAAGCTGGCCTTCCTGTATGTTGTTTATGATTTCTTAATGACTATCAAAGACAACTGTTCAAACGTGCCACCTAGTTCCCTTGCTGATGAAGTGAGAAAACTTGCAGACTCCTTGACCATTGATCCTATTTACACCACATCTACTGTGCTTCTGCAGTCATAACAAAAAATATAGGCTTGCCTGCTTCCAATATGTTTAACATTTAATCCCTGACTCTGATGTCACTGGGATTGCATAGTGTCATTCCTGTTATCATGTGTCAAGGTCATTATGTGTTCCTGTTACTACGTGTCAAGATTCTCATCCTGGTTGCTGTGAAAAAAGAATCCAATACTATTGCATATGCTTTAGTTTCCCTGTCTTCTTAGCAATTATATTTGTTCAAGAATATTTAGAAGTAGCTGAGGACCAGAAATACTACAAGAATTAGTAATAAGAGAACATTGCCTTAGGCCTTGGGGTCCTTAAAAAATGATAACTACTGGGTTTCCAAATAACTTCTTGACAATAGCCAAGTGTTGCATTCAGGATCTGTTGCTGTTGTCATTGCTGTGTGTGTGTGTGTGTGTGTGTGTGTGTGTGTGTGTGATTGTTTTTTAAATTGGCCTAAAGGAACTTTATCAAAAATTCTTAATGAAAAAAAGTTTTTGATGGATTCAATGGTTTCTTTAAAAATATCTCAGGAACACTTAATGGCATCTTAACAAGAAGTTCAAAATAATTTATAAAAAGATTAACCTTTGCATGATCTAAAAGAAATTTATAAGTGTTGAGTATTTTATCAAACTTACCATTTTAAAATGAGTTCATGAGACTGACAAATCTAAAACAAGCATGATTTGTCATCATGTGTAAATGTGTAATATTCTCCAGATGATATATATTATCTCATTCATCCCATCTTCTTTCACTGCCATCTCAACATATTGTTCATTTCAAAATGACCACATTTGCTTTTATTTGTGACAGTATTACCATGTTTATCTGTCATGCTCCTGATATAATATATTCAAATGGTCAATTTGAAATAATACTAATATGCAATAGTTACCATAAACTGATATCATCTCATCTAATACCTGACAAGGAATTATAAAGATCTTACAATATTAGGAAAGAATAATAGCATGGTAAAAATTGGGCTGTGTTATACTTCATATCCCCAAGGCACTGCTTAAAACATATCAAATCAAATCAAATATCAGATTCTTCATAGATGACAACAATTGTTCCTTCCAAGAAAGTGGAAGAGCCTCTTTTTCATACAGTTTTGAAATTTAAATTATTTGTTCCTGAAAACCATGATTGAACATGTTTATTGAATATGAGTCATATGAAATCTATAGCTTTCTAAGAAACCCACCTGAGATTATCATGTCGTGGTTTTCAAGGGCAAATTGTCTCATTTTTTTCCCCCACTATTAGTGGCAGATTTTGGTTATACTATGTACAATTAAGTTATTTTCTCTAGGCCTCAGTTTTAAAAATCAGCTATAAAATAAAATAGAGATAATAATCCTTATGTAGTTCTTATAAAGATTGGGTATCATAATGAATATCAGATTTTTAGTACTGATTCAGAGTTAGAAAGAGATCTCTTACTTTTGGGAGGTTTGAGTTTAGATTGTAAACAAACCTAAGATTTGATGTAAAAATTTTTTAGCCCTAAAATCTGGACCTGAGAAGCCAGTAGGATTGCTTTCACTATATGGAAAACAAATTTTTGAAAGAGATATATTGCTCATTGTTCATAAACATCAACATTTAGAGTATCAGTGTTAGGGTTAGAAAACCCCCAGCTGACAACTTACTGTGATATCTCAAGTATATGGAAGTATCAAATACAAATTATTTTTAGAAGAATGTACCTCAATCTAGTCTTACAGAAGTTCAGTAAAGAATAACTGAATATGAGCTTGTAATCCAAAATCATCAAACATGCTAAGTAGATCACCGTGGGTAAGAGTCAGCAGAAACCACCATCAGCAGAATTAGATTCATAAATGTTTCTGATTTTAGAAAAATCAGATAAAACATATGAAGAAATTATACTTAAGGTTGAAATCAAGGAAAAAGAAACTTTTATAAGTAGTCATATATTAAAAACAAACAAAAAGCAAAACAAAAAAACAGATACAGAATGTCTACAATAGACATAAAATTATTGAATTTAGTGGATCACAGAAACATCACATATGGACACAACTGAAGATAATTAGTAAACTATGCCATTAATATAACGTCTAAGGACCTAAGGGGATAGGAAACATGAGACATTAGACAAAAATAAAAGCATCTAATATATTTTAAAATTCTAGGATGAGAAAATATAATGCAAGAGAGACAGTATTTGAAGAGATAATGGCTGAACATTTTTAATACCTGAAGACATGAATCCTCAGACTCAGGAATCTCAAAAAAATCCAAATAGTGAAAAAAATATTAGATATATCATAGTGAAGCTGTAGAACTCCAAAGACAAAGAGACTATTCATAGTTGTTAAAAATACAGATCATTTGCAATTAACAATTAGATTGAAGGCAACCTTTTTTTTCTTATTTTTTTAAAGATTTTTATTTATTTATTTGACAGAGAGAGATTACAAGTAGGCAGAGAGGCAGGCAGAGAGAGAGGAGGAAGCAGGCTCCCCACTGAGCAGGGAGCCCAATGTGGGCCTCGATCCCAGGACCCTGAGATCATGACGTGAGCCGAAGGCAGAGGCTTTGACCCACTGAGACACCCAGGCGCCCTGAAGGCAACCTTTTAATAAGAACAACAGATAGCTTCAATTTGCTAAAAGAAAATAACTATAATTTAAGACTGTAAACCCATTTTAACTTACATTTAAGAGTAAGATAAAATACATATTTAGATAAAATGAAGATAGCCTACCTTCAGTAGAACTTCATTAAAAATTAAACTTCTAAAAGATGTACTTCCAGAAAAATTAAAAAAAAAATTTAAGGAAAGTGAAAAATGTAGAACAGAAGAATGTAAATAATTATTGGTAAATATGCAGATAAATTTATGTTAACAGTGACTCATAAAAATATAATGATTTATTTATGGTATTAAAAATAGAGAAAAATACCAGACAAAAATAACTTATAAAGTAAAAGGAAATATTCATTTTAAATAATTCTATGTCTTGTGTTGTTGGGTGGGTGATTAGGATAGAAATAATGATTAACTCTAAATTTATTTTAATATACCTGTTAAAATGTTAAGGATAACCACCCAAAGTACAGAAAGAATATACCATTTTATCAGAAATGGCTGGAAGGAAAAAGCACAAGGGAAGCAAGCTCACCAAACATAGACCAGTGGGAGACTTATTACTGCTAAGTGTTCTAGTGAAATTTCCTTAGTCTCACCCCTTTTTGCTGGGGTGATGAGCTCAGCATTTTGCCTCTATGCTGAAAGAAATCATCTGCTCCTCCTTTCATTGGCGACCAGTGATTAGCTGTAGAACTTGTTTTGTTGGCCACTTCAACAGCCATTGAAAAACAAAGATTATTCCAGACTTCCTTCTCACTGTCTTGGAATTTCATAGCATTTAATTTTGACGGAAAATTCTACTTCTGGAGTATAGTTATGGACAACAAAGGTAGAGAGTAATTAGCTAGTTTTGATTTTCTTGGTTTAAAAACCAATTCAATTTATGAGAAGAAAACTATTTTTAGACAAATATTTGTTTCCTTATTGTGATTCGTGGTAGGCTGGAATTGTGAAACCAGTGAGCATACCCACTCATTTCCTCTTAATTATTTTCACCAAAGAGCACTGCCAGTGATTATCTCAAATCTTCTGTTTGCAAAGTTACTAATCAGTGATTTCAGGCTTTGTCCTGCAGACCAAGGAAGATACAGAGAAAATGAAGTGAGAAAATCTGCTTCTTCCTAAAGCCTAAGGATAACACGCTCAAATCAAATCAATTTCCCAAAGTAGTAACAGCGCTAATTATCATTGACTTTGGTAAATTCTTTTCCTTCCCCCTCCACCCTAAGAAAGCCTAAAAGTCATTCATATTTTCTGGGTGTGTGGATCAGTTTGAGAAATTATTTTCAAGAAGTAAGAGTGATAGAGAGTGACCCAAGAAAACCTACCAGTTTTATGGACTGTGCTAGACTAAAGTCTACTAGGACTTTTCTTCCAGAAATTTAGAACTACATTGCTCCTGGATCATTTTGAATAATCAGGGGACAGAGACAAAAGGGACAGAGTGTCAAAACGGATTTGAACAGAATCTATAAAAAGAACTGTTGACCTTTAGTGACAATGGCAATAACCCCAACTGAATGATGCTCGTTTATAGGACGCTATGAAAATATTTAGCATAGCAGGATTGGCATAGTCATCGCAAGGATTCACGAGGCTGTTCTTTTTCTGGACGGATATATCTTTTCTGTTATTACC
The DNA here is from genome assembly GCA_002007465.1 of Ailurus styani. Lineage (NCBI taxonomy): Eukaryota > Metazoa > Chordata > Mammalia > Carnivora > Ailuridae > Ailurus > Ailurus styani. The sequence continues at coordinate 957,237 of LNAC01000174.1, read as the reverse complement.
CGTTACTCACTGCCTAGCTACAGCAGGAGGAAAGCCAGAAGTGCTGACAGGGCACAAAAAAGGACCAGCTAAAAATAAAGTTTCTTGAAATACAGAGAAGCATGTGATGCCTAGAATTTCAGGCTAGATGTAATATTGAATGGATTAGGTTCTCATGAAAAAGCCTTCTTATAAAAATATATGTGACAATTTCACATGCAGCTAATGAGAGAAGAATGAGAAAGGCTGAGAAGAAAGATTGTCTCTTGGCCGGCAGCCAGCCATCACTGCAGTGGGTCTCTTGGAGCAGCCAAAGTGATGCAGCAATAATTAACGAAAGCCAACTTGATTGGGCAGAACAGGTTATCCTTATGTTGGAGGGGTGTGAGGCATATGGGAGGAAAATACGGGGAAAACAGAGTTACATTTTTGCTTCTTGCACACTTAATTAAATTAAAATGAAAAAAAAATAAAACATATTAATGCCCGAATTCTGTCTTGCTGGCTTCCTGAACACAAATAGAAAGCCCTGCTCTGAGTTTCCTATAATATGCAGAGAGAGCATGTTGTTTTTACACATATACAGAAAGAAACGTGTTTTAATGTCCAAATATTATCCAAGTAAATGTGTTACATTTATAGTAAAAGTAGTTTCTTTCTTTATTAATGTGTCTATGGAATATCTTAAAGAGTGGGGTTTTTCTCCGTGAATTAGTAATCTGGAGTTGGATTGATTATAAGTTAATAAGTTTGCATATGTGATTTCAAAGAAATTGTGCTTACCTGTTCACTGGGGAAATAAACACTTCACAGTAAGAAGCAGCTCAGCTCAGCATGAAGTGTGGGAATGCGTGAGCTCAGTGTGGACGAGGTGTGAGGAAACAGAATCTCATCTCGGAAACTAGGGAACAAGTTATGATGGGAAGGCAACAGAGGTGTGGAGAGGGACCTGTCAGACCACCTGCCCAGGGCAGGAGGTATATTTTATGCCTAAGCTTAGTCCAAAACTGAGCCTGAGAGATAATCTTTGCCGGTTACCCTACTTCTATGCAGTCCCTAAACTATGTCTCCAATTATATAGATTAAGAATCTTCTTTAGTTCTTTTAATAGAAGCAGCACAGAGAGTAGCAAAGAAAGTTCCAGCACTAACATTCGTGTTATTTTGAGTAACATTTCCATTTGATGCTGTGTGTCTTCTGCTAATGAGCACCAGACTTAATAATTTACAAAGAAAAGCACATCAAATGTGAAGTTGTAATTGTGATATGGCTGCTGGTTTCACTTATTTCATAAATGGACTGTTTCTAGGTTTTACATTATTTTGTCTAACTGAAGTCCCCTTTTATTTACAAACATACACACCAAAACCTAGGAAAAAAGCATATCTACTGGAAAAGTAAGCTTAGGCTTAGAACAGTCTTGCTAAACCAATCTTGAAAGCAATTAAAACCAGGCAAATATAGATCTACATCATAGCATGCTATTCTGTTTGTAAAAACAAAGTTATTGCATAATACTCAGGGATATTTGGAAATGGCATTGGGTTAAAAGAAAAGTAGTACACAGAGAAGAAGCCAAACTGTGTCAAAAAAAAAAAAAAAGAAAGAAAGAAAGAAAGAAGAAAGAAAGAAAGAAAACAGAAAAAAGATTGAAAGAACATACACTAAAACATTAAGAAGATATCTCAAGGGAAAGAGATCGATGGTAGTTTTCATTTTATTCTTTGTATTCTTTTCTACTTTCCAAAGTAAATAGTGGGTGCCTGGGTGGCTCAATGGGTTAAAGCCTCTGCCTTTGGCTCAGGTTATGATCTCAGGGTCCTGGGATCGAGCCTTGCTTTGGGCTCCCTGCTCAGCGGGGAGCCTGCTTCCTCCTCTCTCTCTGCCTGCCTCTCTGCCTACTTGTAATCTCTCTCTGTCAAATAAATAAATAAAATCTTAAAAAAAAAACCAAAGTAAATACTTACTATTCCTTATGTTATCACATATTCAATTAATATAATCTATTTTTTTACTTTTATTTTGCTAATTATGTTCTCATAATGAGTTTTATATTGGATGTATTCTATTGTCAATAATGCCAAAGTAGACCACCTTCCCTGAGTAATTTTACTTCTTAGATACCTCATTTAAATTAATTTCAGTTTATGCAAACTTCATTCTGCTAAATGAAAACAATTCCATGCTCAAATTTTCCCTAGTGTTCCAATAATGCCTATTTACTTACTTTCTTTTTTTTTTTAATCCATGATCCAATTAAGGATCACACATTGCATTTAGTCATTACAGCTCTTTAGTTGTGTACAATCTAGGCAGTTTCTCCAGGGTTGTTTTATGGTTTTTTTTAATTGTTTTTTGTTTTTTGTAATATTTTCTAACATTGACATTTTAGCACCTGTGACAGTTGTTTTGCAAAATGTTTTTTGATTTTAATTTTCTGATTAATTCTTCCTGATCAGTTTCAAATAAACACTTTGTAAGGAGTATCTTACAGACCATATTACTTCTTCTCAATGCATCATATTGGGAAGCTTGTAAGTCAGTGTGTCCTATTATTGGTAATGCCAAATTTGATGCCTTGGTCAAGGTGGTATCTGTCTGATTTTGTAATTCTTAAGGTGTGTTTTCTTCTTTGAAATTCTTAAGTAGCAACACAGCATGAAAATCATGTTCCACAAAAACCTTTCATGTAATAATTTTAAAATCCATTGGTGATTCTTGCCTGAATCAATTATTACTATGGTGACGATGTCACAATTCCATCAATATATTTCTCCTATATTCTTATAATGATACTTCTATATTTATAGGTCAGCATCTTTCTGTAAGGAACTTTCTCTTTTCTACTCCCTTAAAGATTTTTTTTAATGTATCCATATAAACTCATGAATTCTTTTTTATTCAATGTGCTCTGAAACTATTTAGGTCACTATTTATTTTGATACTCAAATTGTATTAAATTTGGCCAATGAACACCCCTTTAAGCTGGCTCCTACGTCCTTTCCACATCTCTTTATGTTTTAAAGGGTTTCCTTACTCTCTGTGTGGAATGTTCCAAATTTGTACTTTCGCTGTTCCACCCCAGTCACTTTTCTAGGAAGCCCTGATTTCTTTTAGTGGGGAATAATATTGAAAAAACAAGATCTGGGCAATGGATAGCTACTAGAATTCTAGTTTCTGTCAAAGGCACTGTTAAGAAATGCATTTCTATCTAGCCTCTAGATAGGTTTTTTTTTAAAAAGGCTATACTGATACCTCTATTCCCACTCCACCAGGTTCTTTGTCTCCTTTTCTATTCCATATTTGTACTCACTTTTCCCACAGTAAGAATCTAGTTCTCAATAGTGTCAATATCTTTTTGCTCAATCTTTTTTTTTAAAAGATTTTTTATTTATTTATTTGACACAGAGAGAGAGATCACAAGAAGGCAGAGAGGCAGGCAGAGAGAGAGGGGGAAGCAGGCTCCCCACTGAGCACAGAGCCCGATGCAGGCCTCTATCCCAGGACCCTGAGATCATGACCTGAGCCGAAGGCAGAGGCTTTAACCCATTGAGCCACCCAGGCGCCCTCTTTTTGCTCGATCTTAAAATACACCTAGATAAATTTAGAATTGCTACATTCCTACCACTACAAAAATCAAACTTACTATGCTATGTTTCCTGTGAAGTTTTTGCTGGGTATTTTTTGGGGGAGGGGGTGGTCTTTAGAGTATATCCATCCATGCAGGAGGTACCATCAGAGAGCTATGTTTAAAAGTGCATTAATTCTAACCTCAGCAATCAGACACTTAAAAGAAATAAAAGACCTCCAAATGACAAGGAAGAAATCAAACTTTCCCTTCTTGCAGAAGACATGACACTTTATGTAGAAACCCAAAAGACTCCACCAAAAAATTGCTAGAAATAATTCAGCAAAGTTACAGTATGTAAAATCAAGGTACAGAAATCTGTAACATTTCTATACACCATTAATGAAGCAGCAGAAAAAGAAATCAAGGAATTGATCCCATTTACAATTGCACCCCAAACAATACCACACCTAGAAATAAACCTAACCAAAGAGGAAGGATCTGTATTCTAAAAACTATAGCACTTATGAAAGAAATTGAAGAAGACACAAAGAAATGGGGAAAAATTCCATGCTCAGGGATTGGAAGAACAAACATTGTTAAAGTGTCTATACTACCCAATGCGATGTACATATTTAATGTAGCCTTTATTAAACACCAACAGCATTTCTCACAGAGCTGGAAAAAACAATCTTAAAATTTGTATGCAACCACAGAAGACTCCAAATATCCAAGCAATCTTGAAAAAGCAAAGCAAAACTGGAGACATCACAATTCTGGATTTCAAACTATATTACAAAGCTGTAGTCATCAGGACAGCATAGTACTGGCAAAAACATAGATCAATGGAACAGAAAAGAAAACCCAGAAATGGACCCACAATTATATAGTCAACTAATTGTTGACAAAGCAGAAAAGAATATCCAATGGAAAAAGACATCTCTTCAACAAATGGTGTTGCAAAGAATGAAACTGGACTACTTTCTTATACCTACACAAAAATAAATGGATGAAAGACCTAAATGTGAGACACGAATCCATCAAAATCCTAGAAGAGAACACAGGCAGCAACCACTTTGACCTTGGCTGCAGGAAATTCTTAGAAGATACATCTCTGGAGGTAAGGGAAACAAAAGCAAAAAAAGAACTATTGCAACTTCATCAAGAGAAAAAACATCTGCATTGCAAAGGAAATAATCAACAAAACTAAAAACAACCTAAAGAATGGGAGAAGATATTTACAAATGAAGTATCCGATAAAAGGCTGGTATCCAAAATCTATGAAGAATTTCTCAAACTCAACACCCAAAAAAATAAAATAATCCAGTCAAGAAAGAGGCAGAAGACATGAATAGACATTTTTCCAAGAAAGACCTCCAGATGGCTAGCAGACACATGAAAAGATGTCCAACATCACTCATCAGAGAAAACAAATCAAAACCACTATGAGATACCATTTCACACTTATCAGAGTAGCTAAAGTTAACAACACAGGAAACAACATATACTGGTGGTGATGTGGAAAAAGGGAACCCTCTTGCACTATTGGTGAGAATGCAAAGCAATGCAGTCATTCTGGAAAATGGTGTGGAAGTTCCTCAAAAGGTCAAAAATAGAACTATCCCATGACCCAGCAGTTACACTACTAAATATTTACAAAGGATACAAAATATTGATTCGAAGGTACACATGCACCCCAATATTTTTAGCAGCATTATCAACAAAAGCCAAACTATGGAAAGAGCTCAAGAGTCCACTGACTGATATATGGTTAAAGAAGATGTAGTGTATATGTATATACAATGGAATATTACTTGGGCATCAAAAAGAATGAAATCTTGGGCGCCTGGGTGGCTCAGTGGGTTAAAGCCGGTGCCTTCGGCTCAGGTCATGATCCCAGGGTCTTGGGATCGAGGCCCACATCGGGCTCTCTGCTCAGCAGGGAGCCTGCTTCCTCCTCTCTCCTCTCTCTCTGCCTGCCTCTCTGCCTACTTGTAATCTCTCTCTCTGTGTCAAATGAATAAAAAAAAAAAAAAAAAAAGAATGAAATCTTGACATATGCAATGACATGGATGGCGCTGGAGTGTATTATGTTAAACAAAATAAGTCAATCAGAGAAAAACAAATACCATATGATTTCACTCATATGTAGAATTTAGGAAACAAAACAGATCAACATATGGGAAGGGAAAAAAGAGAGGTGGAGAAGCAAACCATAAGAGACTCTTAACAACAGAGAACAAACTGAGGGTTGATGGAGGGAGGTGGGTGGGGGTTGGGTTCAATGGGTGATGATGATTAAGGAGAGCACTTGTTGGGATGAGCATTAGTGTTATATGTAAGAGATGAATTGCTAAATCTACTCCTGAAAGTAATATTCACTATATGTTAACTAGAATTTAAATAAAAATTTGGAAGAAAAAAAAAGTTTATTAGTTCCATTTTTGACTAAGAAGATTAACTCTTCTGTATGATTATGTGTTTTTTTAATATTTTATTTATTTATTTGTTAGCGAGACAGAGAGAGAGAGGGCACAATCAGGGGAAACGACAGGCCGAGGGAGAAGCAGGTTCCCCACTGAGCAGGGAGCCTGATGCAGGACTCTATCCTAGGCCCCTGGGATCATGACCTGAGCAGAAGACAGACACTTAACCATCTGAGCCACTCAGTTGTCCCCGCTCCCCTTTTTTTAAAGATTTTATTTATTTGTTAGAGAGAGAGAACAAGCAGGGGAATAATTCTTCTGTATGATTATGTTGTCAATATTTTAATGTTATATTCTTTTGTTTTGTTTGCTTTTCATGTTGGTGTTTGCTTCTTTTCCATTTTTCTTATTTAATTCAGTTTTTTAAAAAGATTTTACTTTTTTTAAAAATATTTTATTTATTTGTCAGAGAGATAGATAGAGAGAGAGCACAAGCAGGGGGAGAGGCAGGCAGAGGAAGAAGCATGCTCCCCACTGAGCAAGGAGCCTGATATGGGACTCCATCCCGGGATCCTGGGATCATGACCTGAACCAAAAGAAGCTTAACCGACTGAGCCACCCAGGAGTCCCTAAAAATTTTATTTTTAAGTAATCTCTACACAACCTTGAGTTATATGATCTACTGACTAAACCAGCCAGGCACCCCTAATTTACTTTTAAATATGGAAATTGTTTACATAGTTTATAGTAAATTATTTACATAGTTCCAAAGTAAAAACATATAGTTAGAAGAGTTTCACTCTTCTAATCCCAATGCCATAAGTCCCTCTGTGTAACCATCTTCTTTTCCATCTTCTTGTTCCTTTCTGAATTTCCTTTTTTAAAGAAATAGATATCATAAAAATACATGTCGATAAATATTTTATTCCCCCTTTACTCTTAAACAAAACATAGCAGACTAAATATGTTTTCCCCACCTTGTTTTTCACTTCACAATATATCCTGAAAATAATGCAATATGATTCATTGAGATAATTTTTTTTATATCTGCTTAGTTATCCAATCGTGTGGATTTAACAGAGTGTATTCAACTAATTTTCTACAAATGGGCACTCTATTTGTTTCAAATATTTTGTTGTTAGAAATATTGCTGCAATAAATATCTCCAGGAATATTTTCTTTGTTTTGTTCTTTTTGGAGATGTACTTTAAGGATAAATTCCTAGAAGTGAGATTACTGGGTTAAAGAGTAATTTCATGTAATTATTTTTTAGCTATTGGGAAATTCTTCACAATGGTTTTACATTTTTGTATTCCATCAGCAGTTGGCATACAATATCAGCAAAAAAGTGTATTGTCAAACTCCAATTTTTGCTGATCTGACAGATGAGAAATAGTATCATGGGGTAATTTTATTTAGTGTTGTTCTTATTATGAGTGATGTTGAATTTTTTTGTAAGTTCAAAGGCCATTTACATATTTTCTGTGGGAAATCTTTTTTCACGTCATTTGCTCATTTTTTTTTTAGAGAAGGAGAGAAAGGGAGATAAAGGGCAGAGGGAGAGGAAGAGAGAGAATTTTAAGCTCTATTTCACAACTCTGAGATCAAGACCTGAGCTGAGATCAACAGTCAGATGCTTAACCTACTGAGCCACTCATGTGCCCCATTTGCTCACTTTTCTAATAAGTTCCTGATCTTCTACCTTTACTTTTGAAGCATCCTTTACACATTACCTATAAGGCACACTAATATATAATGCATGCCACAAACATTTCCTCCCATTTTTGGAAAATTATCTTTTTTTTCTTTGTCTTTGGTCTTTCTTATGTTGTGCAATTTTAATTTATTTTTATTTTGTTGAAGTTATCAATCTTTTCTCTTGCCTCTCAATTCAGTTTCATACTTAATTTATATCAAAAGAAAAAATATTATTTAAAAAAGCACAAAACTCATCAAAAGGGCCTATTATATGTGCTTTTGATTAATTTCAAAATGCTGAAATGACCATCTAAGCCGAATAAATTTCTTCCAAATATTCCTAAGCAATATTTGTTAAAGACAGGTTCTCCAAAAAGGAATTGTCTTCTCAGTCCCTATGAGCCACAATTAATGCAGAAGCACTGTTGAAGCCAACAAAAATCCAGAGCAAAGACAACATAACTACATTTCCTGCCTGATTTTATATGTGTATAAATGTATACATTATATATATATATATATATATATATAATGCAAGCTTATTTCTGTAGTTTTTGACCATTTAGTCCAATCATATCATTTATACTTAAGAAGATTTTAGAAATACCTAAAAGGTGTCTTAGTCTTAGAAGATGATTTAATTTTGCTTTTGTCACTTTGCCAAGTCTTAATTCCTTTAATTCACTTTTTAGCCTAAAAAGGAAAAAAATGAGGATTTGAATTATATTCAATGATTGGATATTTTAAAATTGTTAAATTACTTAGCTTTTCATTTTTAACCAAAATTACATAAGTTTGTAGGTGTGTTTAACCTCACAATTTTATGGCCAGAGATTCTGTGCCCAGGATCCCTCATAGTCTGCCCATTCTCTTGAGAAGAGGTTTTTTCCTTTGGATCTGGATGCTTTTGTTAGTATATGATCAGACCTTCAATCAAGGGGCATTATTTTGCTTCCCAGTAATAGGAGCAATAAGAATGCAGTTGCATGAGAGCCTATGGAGAACTCATGTATGGGAAAATATAATATGGGGATATATAATATAATGGGAAATATAATATAATTATAATGGGAATATATAGTAGGAAAACACAATATAATGGGAAAACTCTGGAAGAGGAATCAAGAGAGTAAAGATATAGTTGTGGTTCTGTCATTACACCTTAAGGGTTTTGGCAATCAATCTGGTCTATAACATGCACATTTGTGAAATCTGAGAGTTGTGGTTGATTAAATATATTCCAAACCGGAAACTTCACAATTCAGTACTTGCCAGCCCCCCTCAAACAGGTCTCTGTCCTCACAAGTCTGGCCTTACTGTTAGTTGAATTTCCTCAGCTACCTCTAGTTCTTGAAATCATAAACTCAGCTCACTTTTCTGAGAAAACTCTTTCCTTGACTCCCTTACAAGGCCACAGAAATACTTGTACAATGGACACAAGTTTTCAAATCCCCCAATACCTTGGTTTTACGTACTAGTCTGTATTAACTGTATACTGACTTTTATAGAACCAACTTTTCTAGGTCAACTACCCAAACCTTGGCATTTCTGGTTAAATGTGTGAATGTGCGTGGATGGGTGTGTGTGCACGCACACACAAGTGCATTACACAAATAGCTGAAGGCACAAATAGGTATGTAATATCATGTGAACCCCCTATTATTCAAAAGTATACTATGATGAAGTATCTTAATCTCCTTCAGGGTTGGCAGGGTGTGTGTGACCCTACCTAAAAATCTGGAGGGGTTAAACATTGCCACCAGTCTAATATACTTACTTCAAATATAGTTGAGCTAATAATTATTTTGTTCTCTGAAATAGCTCCCATTAGTAGAGCTTTCCTTCTGTCCTAAGAAGCTTAGTGGTCATTGTGGTCACTTGATAAAAATAATGCTCCTTTTCATGTTTCTCTGTATCAGGCTTAATTTTAGTCAAATGTCCACTAAGGAGATGTTTTCTGTGCAATAGTACTTGGGAGGATGCACTTTACCATTATACCAATTTGCAAAAAGCAGTTTTCTGTAGTTTTACCAAATAATGTAGAAATTGAAGTAAAATGTGATTGAATGGGCTATAACACTCTTTAAGACCCAGGAAAATCACTACATTGATATACATATCTCTTTCTTACTCTTTTAAGAGAAAGTACATTTATAAATCCTGTAATATATCTTAAGTCAGCTCTAACAATTTAACCAAATGCCTCTCTTCACTACCATCCACACGTATTTTCATTATAGAAAAATAAGAAACTGGAAAGATTTCAAAGTTAGCTTATTTTATTTTCTAAATTTCCATTCTGCATGTATCTAAAGTCAAGAACATAAGATCTAAGATCAATCATATGCTTGTTTGGCATATCAAAAGTGACCTGTTTTCAGTACAATTAGATTTGTAGAAATCATATCTCTGTGAGGCTATTTCCTATTTTAACTTGATTTTTATGTATGTGCTAAGTTTTGGATATGCATATACATATGCATGTATAATATATCTATATATATCTATATTAAGCAGTGGCTGCATGAAAGAGATATTTAATCTAGGAATATGGTTTCCTAGTAACAAGAATCACATACAAGTTCTTCAAGAGCTCCATCTCTGCAATCATATGTCTTCAGTGTATTAGTAAGGCAAGAACTTTCCAGAAGCAGTTTTGTTTCCTGCACAGGACATATAACAATCAAAGGCGGGGTGCTATTACAGTATAGAAGAAGGAGAAGACAAATAGATACTCAGCCAGCAGATTTCTTTATGTTTGATTCGATTTTAAAAAGTCACATAGAAGAAAACTCCCATAATAATCAACAATATTACCAAAATGCTATACATTATGTAGGACCTGAGACACAGAAGTCTTATTTTCAGAGCTAGAAGTTAAAAAATAATAATAATTTCAAAGTGGGATTAAATAAATGGAATTTGTAGGTTAAAAAAATTGAATTATGTTCATCTTCCATTGTTTTCTAGAGTTTAAAATTGATTAATTATGGGTTGCAGAGATAACAGGCCATTTACAAGTAAATTTTTAAAACTTGTCTTCGGGCCTGATATAAACCACTGGAGGCTAAGAAAGAGGTTTGAGTCTAACATTCACTTCAAAAATTGCCCTAATTTTTTTCCTACAAAATTTTCTCAGCTCAAGTACAAATGTATTGTTTGTATTAAACTTGAAGTTGATCAGGATTTAAAAATATAAACACTGGTAATAGAAAACAATGAACTAGAAAGCATTTCTTTAACTGTGTCAAGCATGAAGCAATGTAACACTTAGTTAGAATACCCAAATTCTAATCTAAACTATATCAATGTGATCTTTACATATTATTTAACCTTTTCTGAATTTTATTGTCTCATCAAAGCAGTCTGTCTCAAAGTTGCCATCAAAAATCCTATGTTACTCTGTGTAATACCAAGGGTAACACAAAGTACTTGACTTGTACAAAAAAAAAGAGCATTGAGATTCGTTAATGGCATTTTCCCTCTTAAGGACATAGCCATGGATTAGTGGAAACAAAATTTTACTGAAAGGCAGAATATTTGTGTTAAGGATCTAGCTTCATCACCTATCTGTGTTCTATTTAGAAAGTCACCAAAATTCCTTTAAAATTCTAATTTTGTAATCTATAAAATGGTAATCTTAGCATGCTACCTCAGAAGGTAGTTAAGAAAGTTAAACCAGGTAAACATATGTGAATTTTGTTTTCCAACTCTAGAGTATTTATGAACATAAGATATCCTTAGGTAAAATCATTTATGTTGAACAAATTCATAAATCCTTTCCCAAGACATTTAGCTCTGACTTAAACAAGAAAATTAACCTGGACAATTACAGAGCTAATATGCAAGAGTAATATTAATAGACATTAGAAAAACATGTCAGAAAAAGAAAAATATGTCAGCAACCTCAATAAACACTTGGATGAAGATGACTTGAGAGTCCTGATTGGCATCTTTCAAGTATCTGTGTGAACTTCAGTATGCTCGTTGCATAATGACTAATACACTTTAAAATAAGGTATATCTAATTTCTGAGGCTCTTATTCATATGTTGTACCAACATGCACACAACTATGAAGTAATTTGCATGTAAATGAACTTAATTTTAGTAAAACATTCCAAAAATCTACTAGTTCCCTAATCATTTGCAAATCAAACAAATAAAAGTAATGGAAACTTTTTACCTCATCAATGATGGAAAAATGCACAGTGTACTAATTGATCTACTAACAATTATAGAACCATGGATGAAGTATAGAATATAAATACTTTAAATTACTGGAAAGTGACAAAAACAAGTGCAAACTTGAAGAGGTTTTATCCTGAAAGAATAGAAACACTCTGGGTTAGATTTTCATTTACAGGGTCTTCCCTTGAGGAAAGTTTCAAGTCTTCGACAGAACTCAAGACATGCTTTTGACAGAACTCAAGAAAAAGGCTACTGTCTTATTGGTTTAAGGAGTCAAGAAGAAGATCCAAATTAGATTTATGGGTCTAGGAGTAGACAGAATATGAAGGGAGAATCCCGAAAAGGAGAGAATGACAGAGACTCTGTATGTAAGCCCTCTCAAATCATAGTCTCCTAAACTATATATGCACAGAGTTAAGACAACAATGAATCTCTCTGAGGAAAACAATGTCTGGAAAGCTCAAAGAGATGTATTGAGATATTAATAACTGCCCACTGCTGGAGAAACAGGATTGAAGTGTGAATTTCACTATTTGAGGAAATGGATTGGAGTGTGAATCTCACTGTTTGATAAATACCTCAGGGTCTTCATGGACAACATAAGGGTCACATCTTAGGAGTGAAGACTGCATCCGAAGAATAAGGAGTATGCCATAAAACTTAAAAAATAACAAAGAAAAATAAGAAACAAAACACACACAAACCCCAAAAACTTACTGCTCTTAAGAATGCCTAAAAAAAAAAAAAAAAGCCTTCAAAGATCAAGTAAACTGCTTATAATTTACTTGCATGCTTCTGTAAAATACAGCACTTTTCAGAAAACAATAGCAGATTTTAGATTCTCTACAATACATAATGCCAACTACTAAAAAAAAAAGCTACTAAAAGAATCTCAGGTAGGGCGCCTGGGTGGCTCAGTGGGTTAAAGCCTCTGCTTTCGGCTCAGGTCATGATCTCAGCGTCCTGGGATCGAGGCCCGCATCGGGCTCTCTGCTCAGCAGGGAGCCTGCTTCCTCCTCTCCCTGTCTCTCTGCCTGCCTCTCTGCCTACTTGTAATCTCTCTCTCTGTGTCAAATAAATAAATAAAATCTTTAAAAAAAAAAAAAAGAATCTCAGGTATGTAGAGAAATAGGAAATGTAATTCACTAAAACAAACCCACATATGACCCAGATTTTGGAATTAGCAGTCAGGATTTTAATACAGATATGACAAATACTTTAGAGGAAATACAGAAAAATATGGGTAAAATTGGTCCAAGTAGGAAATTTCAGAAGAGCTATAGAACTGCAAAGAAGAAACAAATGGAAAATGTAAAACTGAAAAGACACAATATCTGAAATCAAACGTTCATTGCATGTAATTAACAACAAATTACACAAAAAAGGGATCAGTAAACATGAAAGTGAGTCAACAGAAATTATCCAAACTAAAATATAGAGGGAAAGATGACTGAGAAGTATAAATAGAGCCTCAATGGCCAATGTGACAGTATCAAACAGTAAAGTATACATGTAATTAGAGGCCCAGAAAGAGAAGAAGGAAAGTGTAGGGAAAAAAATATTTGAAGAAACGTTGACTGAAAAAATTCCAAATTTGACCCAAAATATCAACCTGTAAATGCAGGAAAATCAGTGAGCCCACAGAAGCATAAATGAAGAGGAAAAGGCACCTAGACACATAATAGTCAAATTGCTAATAACCAGAGAAAAATCCTAAAAGGAACCAAAGGAAAAGAAAAATTAAATACAGTGGAACTGCCATAAAAATACTGCTTATTTCTCTTTAGAAACAATATAAATCAAAAGAGAACATAATATATTCCAAAAATCACAAAAGAAAAAGAAAGCCATATCCAGGAAAAATATCTTCAAAAATTTAAGGAAAAAAAAAGACATTTTCATGTAAACAAAATCTGCTAGAACTTGTCACAGAAGGTATACACTAAAATATTGCTAATTAAAGTTCTCAGACTTATGGTAAATGACTCCAGATGGAAATTTTTTATATATAGAAAGAAATGATGAACATTAGAATTGGTAAATGTGTAGATAAACACCAAAGAATATTTATATATCTTTTCTTAAATTCATTAAAAGTAGATTATTCTAGGGGTGCCTAGGTGGCTCAGTCAGCTAAGTGTCTGACTCTTGATTTCAGCTCAGGTCATGATCTCAGGGTTTTAAAATCAAGCCCCACATTGGGCTCCATGCTGGGCATAAAGCCTACTTAAGAGTCTCTCTCTCCCTGGGGAACCTGGGTGGCTCAGTGGGTTAAGCCTCTGCCTTTGGCTTGGGTCATGATCTCAGGGTCCTGGGATCAAGCCCCATATTGGGCTCTCTGCTCAGGAGGAAGCCTGCTTCTCCCTCTCTCTCTGCCTGCCTCTCTGCCTGCTTGTGGTCTCTCTCTGTCAAATAAATAAATGAATTAAATTAAAAAAAAGTCTCTCTTTTCCTCTGCCCTCTCCCCCCACAACTCACACTCTCTCTAAAATAAAATAAATGTAGATTATTTAATCACAAATAGTAATAAAATATGGAGTATTCAAAACACATGTGTTAAAACATAAAATAGCACAAAGAATAGGAGAGCTATAAAAGGAATTATACTGTAATAAGTCTCAAATTATATATGTAATGATTAAATATTAATCCATAATATAGTATCATTAGTAAAGAATGCACATTGTAGTCCTTAGAGCAATTTGGAGAGATTGTCAAGAGAGACACATTTTCTTACCCTAAATTGTAAAAGTAATGTATCATTCCTCCTTATCTTATTCCTTTGAGGAAGAATAACAATTTCTTTAAGTGGCATCAGATATTTATATACGATGGAAAAGATCAGTTTTTTTTATTTATTCAGTTGATCATTGATAAAAGTCAAGGAAAAATTTTCTGTCTGTCAGTAGACATTTCTGAAGAAGCTCTCTGTGTTGGTCCAAAGCATAAAGGGTGAAATAAGAATATATCTACCACAATGGTCTAGAACCCAATATTTTGTACAAACTTTATGAAATAATCAATTGCTAATGTTAAAATAAGTAAATTTGAAATCCTCAAAAAGAGTGAGCCTATTTGTTGGCTGCTATAAAGAATATGAATAGTGCCTCACAAACACCTCTCTCCACTTATCACCCTTGGTTGTAAACAAGATATTCTCTTAGACCATCTTTAATTTTCTTTAAAACTCAAGGTTAAGGAGTAGAACCAGGTCTCAAAGAATCAAGAAAATAGCCATGATGGATTTATAGTTTTTTACTTGCTCTAGTCATCTAGAGCCGAGACATACTCTTCACTAGACCATACTCAGTAAGGTTCCCCATCTGAAGTAGGGAATTATCTCCAAGTGATTTGTTTACAGAAGAGGCTCCTTCATGAGAAAGTGAGCATAGTTATTTACCGAGTGTAGAAATAGGATCTTTTTTTGGATGTCTACCCCAAGGAACACTTGTTTCAAATATTTGACAAGAATTGGAAGAGTCAATTAAGGATGAAGTGCTCTGGTCAGTGTCGAAAGGGCAGAAATATTTAAATGGTTGGACAGAGACTCCTCTTGCTTTAGATAACATTTCATTAAGTAATTGTGTCAACATTACATTTTTGAAGGCATGATGCCCTGGTATTCATGTGGGAAGACAGAATGTAAGAATAAGTTCCAAATATTTTCTCAAAATAATTTCTAAAAATTGCCCCAAAGGCTGGAGAAGTAGGAGCTTAAAACCTACAGAATTTTAGGTGCAAATATAAGCAATAAGAAAATCTCTAGATAGCTCTAGTAGAATGTCTGATTTTGAAGTTCACAGATTTTGTTGAGCCTACTAGAAAACGTTAGCTGCAAGCTGTAGTCTCAAGTTGCAGCTTCATAATTGTTGAGTAAACTTTGGATGGAATGATTTTATATTGTCTGTCTGAACACTGGGAAATTGTTCTGAAAATACTCAGCTTTTGGTGTAGTTGATATGTAAATATTCTTTTTAAATAATTTCTTAAGTGCATTCCAACTTTTAAGAGCAAAGAAATGTGGTTTTTGTTTATATTCTTAGTCTATGGTGGTCTTAATTCAATATATTTTAAAACTAACCTAATTTGTTTATCTATATACCAAGAAGAGAAAAAAGTCAAGACACAATTACTATTTATTCCATTTAAAATGATTCATTTATCATTCAATGAGCCATTCCTACCCCCTCTACTTCTGGCAGAATATTATAGTTCAGACATAAGAAATAGAGGAAAAAACACAAACAACAACAAAAACACTGAATCTCTAAAGCTTGAAATAGGAGGCTTCTCTTTATGGACATGAAAATAGAAGGAAAATTTTAAATATGATAAAAAGTCTAATCTTAATCTCTTCAAAGTAAACATTTATGTAAAAGCAGAGAGGTGCTTGATGATAATTGAAATAATATGTGTTCATTATCAGATGCCTTTTTAAAACACAGTAAACAATTTCTGTTTAAGTAATCACCCCAAATCCCACCACACAAACAAAATCATTGCCAACATTTTTGGCTCTTTTACATGCACACACATATACACACCAAATGTATAATTTTAAGTAACCAGAATATTACTTAGAAAGTTTTTTAATCTTATATTTCCCAATAACATGTTACAGACATATCTCCACCTGTCAGTAAATCAATAACTGAACATTACCTGACATATAATAACCACTTGGCAAATGCTTGACTAATAGCATTATAACCTATAACTAAAGAAAATGAACTCAAAATAAACTAAAAATGTTTTAGATTGAAAAAAATAATGATTTAATTATTTTAAAGTTTTATTTATCACTCAAATGTTTTTACATATGATGCCTTCACCAGGCTTCAACTCAGAAAAGATAGGGTTTAACAAATAAAGAGAGAGCATAATGTGGCAATAAAATTATAAGAAATAATTTACATAGTTGTGTGCTTTCTTGTGTTACCTGAGAAGTGCCATGAATTACATCCCAAATTTTCTACTGGGGATTTGGTTTTAATTAGAAATTGACATGGTTTATGAAAGGTTATTAATTTAACTATGTTGCTTCCTCTGAGTTTCCCCTTGGGAAGTTGACTTATAAGCTGTTTATTTTTATTTTTAATTACTTAACAGCTGTTGTTACAGGAGTACCTATGCCCTACTTATACAGGGACAGAACTAGTCTTAACCTTCTCACAATATATTTGCTTAATATGCCAGAAATCATTAGTATAAATTGTTAAGAGGCTCTCTTGCCCTGTGTTGGTCAGAGGTTTTCAAAAATAACCAACACAAAGGGGACAAATTTCATCATCTGTGAATCTTTTATGGACAAGACTCCAGACTCCAGGTTCGTGAATGGTATCTAATTATTCTTTAAATAGTTGTTTTATAGATGTCCTTTTTTAAAAAAAAGTTCAGGAATATAATATTTACTCATTCTTTATTTCATTTATCATTCATTTATTCATTCAATTATTCACTGACTTAGTAATAATCATATATTTATTGAGACCCTACTATGGGCCAGGGACTGTTGTAGATGTTATGGATATTATTTAAACGAGACACATAGGATCTTTCAGATCATATATTTATAGTCTAGAAAGAAATGTCAAAAAATAAACAAGTGGGTCTTCAAGCAAGATGCCTGAGGACTAGGAGACCTAAACATCATTAGGTCCCAGGAGTTCAGCTAGATAGTTATTAAACCATTCTGAACACCTACAAACTCCCCGGGAGATAGAAAAGAAAATCAGCAATCCTAGGAACAGAAAAACGACCACTTTCCGGAAGGTAGGACGTGCAGAGAAGGGAATCCGAATTGATGGGAAGAGAGACCGCGGGAGGGGCGGGGGGCAGCTCCTTGCAAGTGAGAGAGCAGCGGAGCACAAGATCAGAACTTTTAGAAGTCTGCTCCACTGAGGGACGTCACTCCAGAGACTAAGCAGGGGTGGAGACCTTGTGGGGACTGTGTGGTTTCACGACCCATGGGGTCACAAAGAGACCAGGCATGTCTGAGTGTGGCAGAGCTCCCAGGCATTGGAGTGGGGAAGCTGACTGCAGAAACGGAGCCAAGGAGTGGGCTTTCAGCTTGGGGTTACCTTAAACCGTGATCCAAGGCACTGTCCGGGCACTGCTCTTTGAGCAGGGACCCCGCAAGTGGCAGACCGGGTAGACCCTCTCCTTCTTCCTCTGGGAGGAGGGGTGCAGGAGCACACTGCAGGAATCTGCTGGGTTTGGAGACTCCAAATGGGGCCATGTGCCAGAGATAGAAATGCTCAGTCACAGGCTGGGTGAGCTCAGAGTGCAGCTGGAAACCAGGGAGATGGGAGGGATTGACTGCTTTTCTCTGAGGGTGCACTGAGGAGTGGGGCCCCGAGCTCTCAGCTCCTATCAGGCTGGAGTTTGGGAGGCTGCCATTTTCATTCCTGTCCTCCAAAGCTGAACGGAAAGAATTCAGGGAACAAAAGCTCCTGAGAGCAAACCTGAGCAGATTACTTAGCCTGGCCCCTGGCAAGGGTGGTGCAATTCCGCCACAGGCAAAGACATTTGAGAATCATGGCAACAGTCTCCTCCTCCAGATTAACAAGAACATCCAGTCAAAACCAAGTTCACCCATCAATGAGAACTGCGGAACTCCCGAGCTAGCAGAAATCAACACATAGAATTCAAGGCTTTTTTCCCATGATCCTTTAGTCTTTCAAAATTAAATTTTTTTAATTTTATTTTTTCTCGTTCTATTTTTTAATTTTTCCTCTTTCTTATTTTAACGTCTCTTAACCTTAATAACTTTTTAAAAATATTTTTTAACTTTCATTGTTATAGCGATATTTTATCCTTTCATTGTATTTAACCTTATTTTTTGTATACATATAGGTTTTTTTTTCTTTAAAATTTTGGGATACTATTTCTTCTAATGGATCAAAATATACCCTAAATCTAGCACATGGCTTTGTTCTAGTCTCCAGCCTGATCACATTCTTTCTCTCTCTTTTTTTCTTTTTTTAACCAACTTATCAATTCCTTTTTTAGAATCTTTTTTAATTTTCATATTTACAGTCATATTCCATCCCTTCATCATGTTTACCATATTTTTGTATATATAAGTTTTTCTTTCTTTAAAATTTTAGGAGGTAGTTTTTTCTAACAGACCAAAAGACACCCAAAATCAAGTATGTGGCTCTGTTCTATTCACCAGTCTAATATACATATAGTAAAAAAAAAAAAAAGCATATATATATAATTTTCCACCCCTTTCTTCCCCCCCCCCCAGTTTTGGGTCTCTTCTGATTTTGCTAGTGTATATTTTTCTGGGGTCGTTGCTATCCCTTTTAGTATTTTGTTCTCTCATTTATCTGTTCTTATCTGGATAAAATGACAAGGCAGAAAAACTCACCACACACAAAAAAAGAACAAGAGGCAGTACCGAGGGCGTCTGGGTGGCTCAGTGGGTTAAAAACCTCTGCTTTCAGCTCAGGTCATGATCTCAGGGTCCTGGGATCAAGGCCCACATCGGGCTCCCTGCTCGGTGGGGAGCCTGCTTCCCGCTCTGTCTCTGCCTGCCTCTCTGCCTCCTTGTGATCTCTCTCCCTCTGTGAAATAAATAAATAAAATCTTAAAAAAAAAAAAGAGGCAGTACCAATGGCTAGGGACTTAATCAATATGGACATTAGTAATTGTTAGAACTAGAGTTCAGAATGATGATTATCAAGGTGCTAGCTGGGGTCGAAAAAAGCATAGAAGATATGAGAGAATCCCTTTCTGGAGAAATAAAATCCCTTTCTGGAAAAATAAAAGAACTAAAATCTAACCAAGTTAAAATAAAAAAAAGCTATTAATGAAGTGCAATAAAAAAATGGAGGCTCTTACTGCTAGGATAAATGAGGCAGAAGAGAGAATTAGTGATATAGAAGATAAAATGATGGAGAATAAGGAAACTGAGCAAAAGAGAGACAAACAACTACTGGACCATGAGTGGAGAATTTGAGAGATAAGTGATACCATAAGACAAAGCAATACTAGAATAATTGGGATCCCAGAAGAAGATGAAAGAGAGAGAGGGACGGAAGGTATATTGGAACAAATTATAGCAGAGAATTTCCCTATTTGGAGAAGGCAACAAGCATCAAAATCCAGGAGGCAGAGAGAACCCCCTCAAAATCAATAAAAATAGGTCCACACCCTGTCATCTAATAGTAAAACTTACAAGTCTCAGTGACAAAGACAAAATCTTGAAAGCAGCTCAGGACAAGAGGTCTGTAACATACAATGGTAGAAATAGCAGATTGGTAGCAGACCTATCAACAGAGACCTGGCAGGCCAGAAAGGACTGGCATGATATATTCAGAGCACTAAACGAAAAAAATATGCAGCCAAGAATACTATATCCAGCTAGGCTGTCATTCAAAATAGAGAGATAAAAATCATCCAGGACAATCAAAAACTAAAAGAATTTGCAAACACCAAACCATCCCTACAGAAAATATTGAAAAGGGTCATCTAAGCAAAAAGAGAGCCTAAAAAGTAACAGACCAGAAAAGGACAGAGACAATATACAGTAACAGTCACCTTACAGGGAATACAATGGCACTAAATTCAAATCTTTCAATAGTTACCCTGAAGGTAAATGGGCTAAATGCCCCAATCAAAAGAAACAGGGTATCAGAATGGATTAAAACAAACAAACAAACAAAAAAACCAAGACCCATAGATATACTGTTTTTTTTAAAGATTTTATTTATTTATTTGACATAGAGAGATCACAAGTAGGCAGNAGAGGGGGGGGGGGAAGCAGGTTCCCTGTTGAGCAGGGAGCCCTATGTGGGGCTCAATCCCAGGACCCTGAGATCATGACCTGAGCTGAAGGCAGAGGCTTTAACCCACTGAGCCACCCAGGTGCCCAAGACCCATAGATATGCTGTTTACAAGAAACTCATTTTAGACCCAAAGACACGTCCAGATTTAAAGTGAGGGGGTGGAAAACAATTTACCATGCTAATGGACATCAAAAGAAAGCTGTGGTGGAAATCCTTAGATAAATTAGATTTTAAGCCAAAGACTATAATAAGAGATGAGGAAGGACACTATATCATAAAGGTTGAGTCCAACAAGAAGATCTAACAATTTTAAATATCTATGCCCCTAACATGGGAGCACCCAATTATATAAACCCAATTATATAAACCAATTAATAACAAAATCAAAGAAACACATCAACAACAATACAAAAATAGTAAGGGACTTTAATACCCCCTCAGTGAAATGGAAAGATCATCTAAGCAAAAGATGATCAAGGAAATAAAGGCTTTAAATGACACACTGGACCAGATGGACATCACAGATGTATTCAGAACATTCCATCCCAAAACAACAGAATACACATTCTTCTCTAGTGCATATGGAACTTTCTCCAGAATAGATCACATCCTGGGTCACAAATCAGGTCTCAACCAGTACCAAGAGATTGGGATCATTAGCTGAATATTTTCAGACTACAGTGCTTTGAAACTAGGACTCAATCACAAGAGGAAAGTTGGAGACAACTCAAATATATGGAGGCTAAAGAGCATCCTACTGAGGAATGAATGGGTCAACCAGGAAAATAAAGAAGAATTAAAAAAAAATTCATGAAAATAAACGAAAGTGACAACACAATTGTTCAAAATCTTTGGGACACAGCAAAGGCGGTCCTTAGAGGAAAGTATATAGCAATACAAGACTTTTTTCAAGAAACAAGAAAGGTCTCAAGTACACAATCTAACCCTGGCCAGACCTACCCAAAAGAAAAGAGAAAGGACTCAAATTAATAAAATAATGAATGAAAAAGAGATCACAACCAACACCAAAGAAATACAAACAATTATAAGAACATATTAGGAGCAACTCTACACCAGCAAATTTGACAATCTGGAAGAAATGGCTGCATTCCTAGAGACATATAAACAGCAAAGAAAGCCTAAATCCTGCAGGAGAAGAGAAATAATAAAGATCAGAGCAGAAATCAATGAAATAGAAACCAAAAGCACAGTAGAACAAGTCAATGAAACTCGGAGCTGGTTCTTTGAAAGAATTATAAGATTGATAAACCCCTGGCCAGACTTATCAAAAAGAAAAGAGAAAGGACCCAAATTAATAAAATCATGAATGAAAGAGGAGAGATCACAACCAACACCAAAAAAAAATACAATTATAAGAATATATTAGAAGCAACTCTACATCAGCAAATTTGACAATCTGGAAGAAATGGCTGCATTCCTAGAGACATGTAAACTACTAAAACTGAACCAAGAAGAAATACAAAACCTGAACAGACCCATAACCAGTAAGGAGATTGAAGCAGTCATCAAAAATCTCCCAAAAAACAAGAGTCTGAGGCCAGACAGCTTCCCAGGGGAATTCTACCAAACATTTAAAAAGAATTCATACTTATTCTCCTGAAACTATTCCAAAAAATAGAAATGGAAGGAAAACTTCCAAACTAATTTTTTGAGGAAACAGCCAACAAAACCAAAAGGCAACTGACAGAATGGGAGAAGATATTTGCAATTGACATATCAGCTAAAGGGCTAGTATTAAAAATCTATACAGAACTTATCAAATTCAACACCCAAAGAACAAATAATCCAATCAAGAAATGGGCAGAAGACACAAACAGACATTTCTGCAAAGAAGACATCCAAATGGCCAACAGACACATGAAAAATTGCTCAACATCACTCGGCATCAAGGAAATACAAATCAAAACCACAGTGAGATACAACTTACCACCAGTCAGAATGGCTAAAATTAACAAGTCAGGAAACCACAGATGTTGGCAAGGATGTGGAGAAAGGGGAACCCTCCTACACTGTTGGTAGGAATGCAAGCTGGTGCAGCCACTTTGGAAAACAGTATGGAGGTTTCTCAAAAAGTTGAAAACAGAGCTTCCCTACGACCCAGCAATTGCACTACTGAATATTTACCCTAAAGATACAAATGTAGTGATCCAAAGGGGCACGAACTCCCAAATGTTTAGAGCAGTAATGTCCACAATAGCCAAACTATGGAAAGAACCTAGATATCCATCAACAGATGAATGGATAAAGATGTGGTATATATACACAATGGAATACTATGCAGCCATGAATAAAACCAGAAATCTTGCCATTTGCAACAATGTGGATGGAACTAGAGGTTATTATGCTAAACGAAGTAAGTCAATCAGAGAAAGACAATTATCATATGATCTCTCTGATATAAGGAATTTGAGAGGCAGGGCAGGGGGGGTGGTCATGAGGGATAGGAAAAAATGAAACAAGATGGGATTGCGAGGCAGACAAACCATAAGATACTCTTGATCTCACGAAACAAACAGGGTTGCTGGGTGGGGGAGGGTTAGGGTGGCTGGGTTATGGACATTGGGGAGGGTATGTGCTATGGTGAGTGCTGTGAAATGTGTAAGCCTGATGATTCACAGACCTATACCCTGGGACAAATAATACATTATATGTTAATTTAAAAAAAGAAAAGAAAAATAAACAAGTAATTAAGTATAGTGTAAGAGAGATGGAATATTATGATAACATTTATGCCCTTAACAGAATATGTAGTTGGGATAGCTTGTAGAACAAAAGTTTAAGTTAAAAGCAGATGATTGAATAAGAATTAGTCAAGTAAGAGGACATTAGAGTTGCTTCACATCATAGGAAAATTATGTATGGAGAACTAGACTCAAGAGAAGGGGTTGAAATTAAGCTAAAACATTTGTAATGTCTGGGACAAAATATTCTAGTAGATAAATTATGAAAAACAAGACAAATGGTGCCTTGGGCCTAGGTTATAAAGACCCATGAAGTTACTGAAAAGGATTTGAGATTTATCTAAAGATTCATTGGCAGCCACTAGAGGATTTTAAGTAATAATGTGATGTGGTAAGTTTTCCGTTTTTATTTTTTTAAAGATTTTATTTATTTACATATTTATTTATTTATTTATTTATTTATTTATTTATTTATTTGAGAGAGTATGAGAGTGCAGGGGGTTTTGTGAAGCAGATATGACTAAAAAAACAATAGGCCATAACAATATGGCCAAAAAATAGTTAAAATGGTCAACTTACCTGGATAAAGAAGGGAGTGAAGACATATGAATATAGGTAGAGACAATATAGAAGATACAAACACCTGGAGATCAAACTGTGGTGTAATAGAAGGCATGAAAGAGCGAAGAGCAAATAAAGTTTTGGGGTGAGAGAGGAATACTTAAATTAATTGTTTCAAAAGAGATAACTTTTATTTTCAGGTAATGGTACGGTCATGGTATACCCATAAGCTGAGGTGTATGAAATAACACTAATGATGAGAAGATCCAGGAACTGAGAAGTTATATTATGGAATAACTTGTTCTGTTCCAAAGGATACAAGCAGTACTTGGGGTAGATGAGTCTATGAGCCATGTGCTGAAAACTGGTAGTTTGAAGGACATGTAAAATTCATAAGTCAGATGAGAAGTGACTCAAAGGATTAGGCTATTTTTCTTTCGTTCTTTTTCTTCTCTTTCATTCACTAAAGTCCATAGTTTACTTTGGATTTTTTAAAAAGATTTCATTTATTTATTTGAGACAGACAGAGAGAAAGAGAGAGAGAGGAAGAGAGAGCATGAGACAGAGCACAAATGTGGCTCAGGAAGGGCAGAGGGAGAGGGAGAAGTAGACTCCTGGCTGAGCAGGAAGCCCAACACGGGGCTCAGTCCCAGGACCCTGGGATCATGACCTGAGCCAAATGCAGATGCTTAACTGACTGAGCACCCAGGCACCCCTACATTAGGACTTATTTTTTGTGTTGAACAATTCCATGGGTTTTGCCAAATGCATAATGTCATATATCCTACATTTTGGTATAGTACAGAATACTTTCACAAAGCTAAACATCTGTGCTTCACTTGTTCATAGCTCCTAACCATGTCTTTCTCATTGTTTTCATTTGCAATTCCCTAATGGCAAATGATATTGAGCATCTTTTTATAGAGTTATTTGCCATCTGTTTATTTTCTTCAGTGGGATGTCTGTTCAGGTCTTTGGCCAATTTTTTAAATTGAGTTGCTTGTTTTCTTATTGTTGAATTTTATACATTTTGAGTAATGGTACTTTATTTGATGTGTCTTTTGTAAATATTTTCTCCCAGTCTGTGGCATGTCCTCTCATTCTCTTACACAGCACAAGTTTTTCTTTTTATTGAAATGTATCTTATCAATTATTTCTTTCATAGATCATGGCTTTGGTATTGTATCTAAAAAATCACCATCATATCCGAGGTCTTCTAAATTTTCTGTGTTTCCAACTAGTAGCTTTAAATTTTTATTTTATATTATGTTATATGATCCATTTGGGGTTAATTTTTGTAAAATGATATAAAATTTGTGTCTAGATTCATTTTCTTTCTTTGCATGTAGATGTCCCAACTCCATATGTTGAAAGACTCCATATGTTGAGAGACTTTGTCCCATTTTGCTTTTTGACACTTCTTTGTCAAACAACAGCTGACTATATTTATTTCTAGGTCCTCTATTACATTCCATTGACCCATTTGTCTTAGCTATTATAGCTTTATCACATGTCTTGAAGTCAGCTTGCCAGTCCTCCAACTCTTTTATTCTTCACTATTGTCTTGGCTATTTGGCCCTTTTTGACTTTCTTTACACATTTTAGAATCACTTTGCTGATAATCCACAAAATAACTTTTGATTGGGATTGATTGAATTTAATCTATAGATCAAGTTGGAAAGAACTGACATTTTAACAATGTTGAATTTTCCTATCCAAGAACATGGAATATTTCTCCATTTAGTTCTTTGATTCATTTAATCAGAATTTGTAGCTTTCCTCTTATAGATCTTCTATGTATTCTGTTAAATTTATTCTAAAGTATTTCTTTCTTTTTGGGGGGTTAGGTGTTAATGTAAATGATATTGTGTTTCTAATTTCAAATCTCAATTTTTCATAGCTGCAATATAGGGAGGGAAGATTCTCAACATTAAGATGTTTTTTAGTATTTTTTTTACCAAGTTGATAACATTCTCCTTTATTCCTAATTTTCTGAGGGATTTATCAAAATGGGTGTTAGATGTTACCAAATGATTTTCTGCATCTCTTCCTATGATCATGTGATTTTTCTTTTCTAACTTGTTTTGAACTTTTCTTTTTTGAAAAGAATATGTATTAATTGTGGGAGCAAAATGGGGGAAAACAGAAGCCCCATCCTGGTGCTCCTGTATACGTCTTCTTATACATTATTGGACTTGATTTGCTATTTTGTTAAGAATTTTTGCATCTATATTTATGAAAGATAACTGATTTGTAGTTTCTTGTAATGTCTTTCTCTAGTTTGGGTATTAGCATAATGCTAGCCTCATAGAATAAGTCAGGAAGTTTTCCCTCTGTTCCAATTTTTTTATAAGGTTTTAGATACATGGTGTCGTTTTTTAAATGTTTGGTAGAATTCACCAATAACACCACCTGGGTCTTATACTATATATATATGCATATATATATGCACATATATATATGCATATATATGTGCATATATATTTTTTTTTTTGGTAAGATTATTGGTTGTCAAGTTAGATCCTTTAAATGATATGAGCCAGTTCAGATGGTATACCTCTTTGTGTAAGTTTTGGTAAATTTTGGCTGTCAAAGAATTGACTCATTTCATCTAAGTTATCAAATTTATGTGCATAGAATTGTCCATTATATTTATTTATTCTACTTTAACATCTGTGGAATCAATAGTGATGGATCCTCCTACAGTTCTTAATATTAGTAAGTTATCTTCTCTCTTTTTTTCTTGGTTAACCTGGATAGAGATTTATCAATTGTATTGTTCTCTTAAAAAAATCTTTTGGGGGCACCTGGGTGGCTCAGTGGGTTAAAGTCTCTGCCTGCCTTCGGCTCAGGTGATGATCCCAGGGTCCTGGGATCGAGGCCCGCATTGGGCTCTCTGCTCAGCAGGGAGCCTGCTTCCTCCTCTCTCTCTGCCTGCCTCTCTGCCTATTTGTGATCTGATCACTCTCTGTGTCAAACAAACAAACAAAATCTTAAAAAAATAATAAAAATCTTTTGGTTTCATTAATTTTCTTTATCATATTCCTGTTTTCTAGTCCATTGATGTATGCCTTAATTTTTATTATTTTTTTTCATTTCAGGAGCTAGGTTTACATTGGTTTTCTTTCTCTAGTTTCTTAAGGCAGTAATTTAGATTATGAACTTTAGATCTTATTTCATTTCAAATATATGTATGCATTTAATGTTTTAAACTTCCCTCTAGACACCGCTTTGCTTCACCCCACAAATTTTGATGTTATACTTTCATATTCAATTTTTAGTGGCTGCCCTGGGGTATGTAGTAAACTAACTAATGTAAATCCACTTTCAAATTACACTATACCACTTCATGGGTCGTGCGGAATTATAAAACAGTATTTCTGATTCTTATATTCCATCTCTTTTAACATTGCTGTCATTTATTTTGTTTATTCATAAATATAATTACTCAATGTATCATTGCTATTATTTTGAACAGTTATCTTTTAGATCAATTAAGAATAAAAATATTTTATCTTCATTTATTCTTTCTTTAATACTTTCTTTTCCTTATGTAAATCTTATACTCTGACCTAACTCATCAAAGAACTTCTTTTAAAATTATTTGCAAGGCAGGTCTACCAATGACAAATTCCTAACTTTTGTTTGTGTGAGACAGTATTTCTTCTTCAGTTTTGAAAACTAATTTCACTGGATACAGAAATTTAGATAGGTGGGATTTTTTTTTCTTTTAAGTCTTTAAATATTTCACTGTAGCCTCTCCTTGCTTGCATATTTTCTGAAGAGAAATTCAATGTAATTCATATTTTTCTTCCTCTATAGGTAGTGTTCCCCCCACCCTACCTCCTTCTAAGATTTTCTCTTTATATTTGGTTTTCTGCAGTTTGAGTATGATATGTCTAGGTTTATGGTACATTTTTGTTTTTGTTATCCTGCTTGGGGTTCTCTGAGTACGGATCTGTGTTTTGATGTCTGTCATTGGTTTTGGAAAATTCTCAGCCATTATTACATCAAATATTTCTCTTGTTCCTTTCCCTCTTTTTTCTCCTTCTGGTATTCCCATTCATGTTACTCTTTTTGTAATTACATCAGTTTTCTTGGATATTTTATTTCTTTATATATATATTTTTTTTGTTTGCATTCAGTTTGGGAAATGTCTATTTTTTTTTAAAGATTTTATTTATTTATTTGACAGAGAGATCACAAGGAGGCAGAGAGGCAGGCAGAGAGACGAGGAAGCAGGCTCCCTGCCGAGCAGGGAGCCCAATGCAGCCTCGATCCCAGGACCATGAGATCATGACCTGAGCCGAAGGCAGAGGCTTTAACCCACTGAGCCACCCTGGCGCCCGAGAAGTGTCTATTAACATATCTTCAACTTTACTGATTTGGTCTTTGTCATGTCCAGTCTATTGCTTAGCTGGTCAAAAGTATTCTCCATTTCTGTTGGTGTCTTTTATTTCCAAAATTCCCTTTTAATTCTTTGAGTTTCCATCTCTCTAACTAACTCAATGTTAGTTGTCCTTTTTTTCCTATTACAACCTTTAGCATATTAATCATAGTTGTTTTAAATTCCTGTTCTGATAATTCCAAAATCTCTGCCACACTTGAGTCTTGTTCTGATGTTTGCTTTGTTTCCTCAGACTGTGCTTTCCTTGCCTGTTAGCATGCTTGTACCTTTTTTGTTGAATGGCGGAAATGATATATTGAGTAATAGTAACTGAAGCAAATAGACTTTTAGTGAGTGGTCCATGTTTTATCTGGCTAGGAGTTAGGCTGTGTTTAACATTGCTGTAGTCATGTCAGAGGTTTCAATTTCCTTTGTTGTCCTCATTTTTTGTTTACTTTGTTGTGTTTGATTTCCCTAGAAACTCCTTAAAGAGAGTTCATGTCTTACGACTCTCTTAGATGTAATGCACTGCAAATATACAAGAGCCCTTATGATGTGTGTGTGGTATTAAGGAGAGGAAACATTCTATAATGATAATCCTGCAATTAAGTCTCCATTTTCAGGGAGGGGAAGGGCAAAATCCCTGGATTGTGACCTTCAGAAGGGTTTCCTAGACTTTATTTCTCTACTCATATGAGACAGAAAGACCAGAGTGGGGCTAGAATTGGTTTATTGCCCTCCCCTTGCCCCAGGTCAGATGAGGCTCTGGTAAAGTAGTTTCCTTTCAATACAGACCTTTGTTAAGGAAGAGAATGCTCCAGGTGTATTTCAAAATGTTTTACTTTTCCCTTGCTCCTACCTGAAGCACAAGAGGAGTTTTCTCCAGCCTTCAGCATGAGAACCCGGTGGGGTTCCTGGAGGTAAAACAAATGAAAGGTAGGGGGTAGGATTATGGTTGGGCCCCATACCATAATCAACTCTGGAGTTTCAACTCTGAAGCTAGTCCCCACTCAGCCTCCAGCATTTTGTCAGTTACTATCTAAGTGCTCCTACCAGTCTCTGGCTCCAGCAGCTTCTGCTTCCCGTAACCCCCCTGATTCTCTGTATTAGCCTGTCTCTCCAGTTTTGGAGAAGTAATTTACATAGTAACCTCAATTCTCTGATTTATAGAAGAGTTGTTGATTTTCAATTTTTTCACTTTTTTCCTTGTTGTGAGCATGGGAGTGACAACTGCCAAGCTCTTTATATGTCATGGTAGAAAACTATTGGTTTTTGTTTTTGTTTGTTTCTTTGTTTTTAATCAAGCAAGAGGAATATGAAAGTGGCCATATGTGGCCAGAGGGTTATGGCTCCATTTGCTGACTTTGAAAGTCTTTTACAATAACCTAAGAAAACTCAATATTGTTTTCTGAATGGCCTTACTCAGCATAAGGAAAACTGGGGAAGTGAGAGAACTCAGAGGCATGGATACTCAATGAATCCCTGTACTACCTCTAAAACATTAGCTATCTCAAGTGAACATGTGGCAAATATAAATCCCAGGCAATCATGATTGGATTCTGTGACAATATTCGAAATGCCAATATTCCATGTAATTAGAGAGATCCATATGCTTTAGATACTAGATGTGCAGGTGGTGGAATTGACACTCTGTTGAGAAAATGTTAAAGTGTAATGTGTATTCTTGTTTCAAAGGTCCCTTCAATGTGGACAGAATGTCAGTATATACATAACAGAAAACGTATGCATGATCTATTCATCTCAGAAGATCTTATTACAGCAGATGAGCATCAGCCAATTTACCTAATATCCCTAAACACACATAGACATGCACATATTACATATACATGTATATGTGTGTGTGCGTGTGTGTGTGTGTGTTTAGAAATACACACACACATATAACAATTTTTAAAACAAGAGGTATAGACGTGCAAACTTTTCTACTCAAATATTTTATGAAATATATAGTTTCCCCAGATAATCTAAACCAGTCAGTGTCAGACTATTAGAGTACCAGTTGGGACTCCTTAAATTACTCATACCTGCCCTGTACTCTAGGGGCAAATCAGAAATTTTTTTAGTGTACCATACTTATGAATTTATTTATGACATTATTTATCCGAAAGTTGAAGTTCCTTTTTCAAGTCATAACTACATCATGATGTTAAGCATTGATAAGAAAACATAGAGAAAAGTAAAAATGCTGTTCACATTTGAGGAGCACCCTTCATCTCTCTTATGCATAACTTTCTTTTTTTTTTAAGATTTTATTTACTTGAGAGAGAGAGCACAAGCAGCAGGGAGGATCAGAGGGAGAGGGAAAAGCAGACTCCCCACTGAATATGGAGCCAGACTTGGGCTAGATCCCCGGACCCTGGGATCATGACCTGAGCTAATAAAACATGATCAAAGGAGAACAATAGGAACTAAAACTTGTTTAACCTTCGTACTTCACATATAAGGATAATCATGAAGGCAGTATATATACTGGTTAAAAGTACAGACTTTAAGTATAGACTGAACTATTTTTGAATTCTGATTCTGCTTATACTTGCTTCATGATCTTGGCCAGATGACTTAACCTCTGGAAGTCTCTATTTTCTCATTTGTCAAATAGATTTAATAGAGTTGAGGTGGAAACTAATGTATGCACATTGCCATTTATATTTGAAAAATTGATAAAAGAAGTTAATAATATTATTGGTATAGAATTATGGTAAGGAATGCTTCCTTTATTCTCCAGGATTGGTGAATGTGCTATTTATGTACTTTTCACATCCTCTTATTCACTACTTGATAGGTTTTGAAAATTACAATTAGACAAAAAGAAAGTTGGATCATTTCCTTGTTTTTTATAGCATTGTATCTTTAAACACTATTAAAAAAGATTCTATTTGCTATCCAGTGTTTTTTATCTCAAAGATTCAGAACTACCCTGCATTTAGAAACAAGCTACAAAGTACTGTGGACTAGGATATAATAAAGTTAACTTATTTTTCTGACTTTTTAATCAAATGAGGTAGTTTCTTTGATTATGTAAATGAAGACAATTTAGCATTTGATTTTCAAATTGAAGAATATGTACTTAATTTCTGAAACATTTATTACCTTAATATATTCACTAAGTTTGTCTAAAAAGAAAGCTTGAAATATCCTTGTCTCAGCTAAAATATTAACTCACTAAAAGATTGCTAAATTACTAAACAATCAATTGAGAAAATTACACAAAATATTAAATTTACTCCAACTCATCCATTTTATTTGTGTTGAATGGATGGATATTCTTTTTCCTCATTTTATGCTATGATATGGACAAATTATAAAATGCTTTAATGAATACAAACTCTATAATCCATATAATAAATACCAAAAATTAAAACATTTCTTGTTGGTCTCTGAATCAAACATCTACTTTTGACCAGTGCGTTTTAATTTGAAGGATGAATTTCCAAGGTGGCTTAATAAAAACAAATCATCTCTTAGACCTCAACATCTTAATTATTTCTTACACTCAATTAGAAAATTAGTTTAGTTTAAAACCGATAGCTACCTGTGTAATCAATAAACATGATTTTCCAACATGATTTTTATGTAACAGATGAAATTTAAACCATTTAATTAAATTGCAATATGTACTTATTTTTGACTTGCTTCTTTAGCCACAATTAGATAAGAGCTTTACTTTAAAATTTAGTGTTACCTTGTATTTCGTGGTATAATCAATAAATATGTCTTCTAATTTTAATTTTAGAAAATAAATTTCATTAAGAGCGTGATTATTTATAAGCTTTGAATTTAGCTTGTCTTTTAAATTAAATTATTACCTTTCTTATTTGTGTAGCTAAATCAAATTAAAAAGCAATGTGATCAAAATACTTTGCTGGAAAAAAATAATAACTTGCTGGTACCAAAGAGAGAATTTAAAAAATGAAATCCTAGAGGAAAATGTGGTATCTATAGCAACAGACTTAGTATAAATTAGAAAAATCCATTCACTTCCAATTCATCAACCAAAACAATACACACAGTAATCAAATACCAATGGCAACAACAAACATGTACCAGCATCTACTCTGTGTAAGAGGCAATAGTGAACACTACCTGCCATTCTAGTTGGAGAAAAGAGACCCACATGTGACTTGGGTGAAGAAAGCATACTAAAGAGCAATGGGGTAAAAGGTAAGAAATGTATGAAGACATATTGTGGAAAATTTTGAAAGAAGAAATTAACATTTATTGAAAGCTTACAAGAATTCAGGCACAGTGCTGAGTTTTTGAATTCACAAGGTACATCTTCAGTTCATTGGTAAGGGAGCTAAGGTGTGGATGGCTTAAGTGATATCGTACTAGGGTATAACATCTAGAGGCAGACAATGTCCATCATACTCTCATTTTGTGATGTCAATTTTATCACCTAGCTAAGAAGATGTTTACTTTCTCCACTGTACAGTTCCTATAATTCCTTTTGCAACTATTAATCAGTATTTGGGAAGATAATTTAGAGCAATGCAAATATATTATATCTCATCAAAATTTCCTTCTAGATTTAGCATCCATGGATGATTCTTGTCCAAAATAACCTTTACAATGATTGTGTGGTTTATATACTTCACTTCATGCAGTTACAAAACGACGATTCCTAACACCAGCATTCTCTCCACATTCTCCAATCACCCCTTCTCTAATGATCTTTTCCCTGTAGAGCCATCAGACCAGAAGACGCGGTAGGTTTAGCAATGGCTCAGGTAGACTGGTATGAGAGCTGTAAAAAGGAATGGGTACATGAGAAAGTAGATAAATGGAGAACAAATAGAAGAGTGAAGGATCAGGATGCCATTGTCCCTGAGAATGTTTATAATTAAGAAAGAGAAAGTGCAGGAGATCTCAAATAAATGGATATACTATCAGAATGCTAGGAGGAGAATCAAGATAGTGATTACAGAATTCACAGCACCAAGGGAAGTTCTTGAAGGAAAGTTTGTTCAACAAAATAAACATAGTTCTCAGGTCCAGGCAAATAAGAAATGTCGTTAGAAGTGGTGATCAGTGGAATACAGTTGACCCTTGACAAAATGGGTTTGAATTGTGTGGGTACACTTATAAGTGGATTTTTTTCTAAATACTGTATATACTGTAAATTCTTTTTTCTTCCTTATGATTTTCTTAATAACACTTTCTTTCTCTAGCTTACTTTATTGTAAGAATACAGGATAAAATGCATATAATATTCAAAAAATGTGTTAATTAAACTGTTTATGTTATTAGTAAGGCTTCTGGTCAACAATAAGCTATTAGTAGTTAAGTTTTGGGGGAGTCAAAAACACCCAAACCTGTGTGTTGTTCAAGAGTCAACTGTTTTTGGAAAGTGGACATTTTTCAGAACAGCGGGGTCAGATGCAAAATTGCAGAGGTTACAGTTGATAAGGACAAGAATGAAAATGATGAAATATTGACATGTTTTCAGTGAAATAAAAGGTAAAAGTTGGTAAGTGTGGAAGGGCAAAGGAAGGATTCATTCATTTTGTTTGTTTGTTTCTATTTTAAATAGGAAAGGAATACCATGTATTAAAGTAGGAGAAGTAGTTGCTCAAAATAAACAACTGTGCAGAGTTGGGTATAGAAAAAAAGTCCTCATGTGTCAGGAAAGAATGGGATCAAAAGCAACTGATTATGGATTACAAAGATCCATACACCTTCCCTCACAGCTATTTTCCTCAAAATTGAGAAATTAGGTTAAGGAGAATAAATCCATGGGTCTCCATCCTTTCAATGAAGCCAAAGGTGAGTTTATCCATAAATAGTGTGTGTAACCAGTGAGGCTGGAGCTTAAACAAGGGATATAATTACTTTGGGGTCTTCAGTACTAAATTAGCAAGCAGGAGAGTTGCTGCTGAGCCAGACTCTGTAATGTGTGAATTCTGAGTAGTTATCTATCTTCCTTTGGGATTATTGTGTGATTCAGAACAAGAATAGAGAAAACAAGTATGAGATTAGAAGGCCAAGGGTTTAGCAGAAAATATGGCAAGAAGAGGAATAAAATAGATCAACATGAAGTTCAGGGTGAAGATGAAGTCTTAATTAGAGAATGAGTAATCAGGAAAATCCAAATAAATTGAGATATGAGGCAGTTCCTTACTATTTATGTGGTTATGTGTGTAGACGGCTTTTTACATTCGTAGTGTGTATGGTCGTATATGTATATGTAGCTACATAAACAACTAAATTATGTAATGAAATAAAATGTTATTTATCAACAAAATTGCACTAATTCATACAACTGTACTACACATTCAGAGGGAAGGTTAATTTTAAGCATAGACAGTTGAGTCAGTGACTCTTTTTTTAATTTAATTTTATTTTTTCAGTGTTCCAAGATTCATTGTTTATGTACCACACCCAGTGCTCTTATGACTTTCCCACTTCATCTTCCCTTTCCTCCTCACTCTTTCCTTATCTTCCTTTAATCCCCCACCCAGAAGAATGGCAAGGAGTCCACAACAGCCAGTTGGAGGCTACAGGTTGGAACAACTGGTAAGTAACTTTTGCACAGAAGATATCCTACATTACAGCAGGTGTGAAGAAGCTGGAATGGTGAACTACCTAATACTGGGAGCTAGAGTTGATTGATACTCCAAATAGTAATTGGTTTTGGCAAGATTTGGACTCACCATAGATTTGTTATATGATGATGGATGTCATTACCTCATTGGGAACAGTAGCCCATTAATTTTCTATATGAGTTAGAAGAAAACAAATCAGAATCTCAGTTGGACAGAGAGACATTAAATATTTGCACATATATTGAAAAACACAGATGTTTGAATAGACCAAATTGGGAATTAATTGTAGCAATTAAAGTTTGAGATAACGCATATTAAAAACACATTTTTTTTAATTTTGTAGACCAGGAAGTCATATTGATATCTGGTAACTATGTAGTAATTAATAAACTTAGTAGCCTAAGTGATTTTTAAAAATCACTAATGTAAAATATTATTAGTCTTCTAGTTCAAAGACTTCTAGATACAAAATATACTTGTTAATTACAGGGAATCCTTAAATATTATTATTGGTTTGTGGTTATGCTGGGGAAATGGTACAGAAAATTTTAAAGTTTAAAATTTCAAAATATCACATTAACATGTAAAGGGAAACATTGGTCCTGTGGAGTTGACAGTAGTTATAGAAAAGTTCCTGATCCGAGCAACATCACTTCTTCCTATTCCCCAACTCCAATTCAGGAATAAATTTAAATGAGAACATCACATACACAGATACATCTCATATTCTAACAACCTAAAAACAATAGAACCAGCAGTGGAGAAAGAGTATTTGCATACCATCTAGTGGTAGTTTTAAAAAATAGCAAAAGTTTTTCCAGATTTTTTTGTTTCGATAGAAATAGCTATATGATTATATTTGTCCCAAATATAGACATAAAACTTGTCATTTCATATGTTCAAAAAATAAGGTTGGGAGTGGTTTTGCTCATTCCTGACACACCCAAAAATACACTACCATCACTCCCAAATAACTATTTCATATTTGTCTAATATTTTAAAAGGTATCAAATATTGTAACTTTGCAATTGCTGCACCGTTTTTTTCAGATACATAGGTTTGTTCTTGTGCTCTACCGTACCATTAAAGGGAATTGTCCTTATGCCAAATTAAAATGTTTAAGTGAAACTTCATTATTTTTTCTACCAGTGAACAACAAAATATCGTAGTCAAAACTTTTATGCTCTTTCCACAGATTGGGGTCATGTTGAAAATAAAAAGTCACATAATAACTTCGTCTGGAGCACATGAACAGAGACCGAAGCCAACTGACCAGCTCTTCAACATTTTGTGAGTGATGTCACTATGCAGGTCAGTCACATGGTTTATCTATATTTTTGAAAAAAGTAAATTAACTACTAATCATTTAAATACAAAAGGAATGGTTTGGGATTTTTTTTTTTCCTTAGAGTAACTTGAGGCAGAAGCGTCCAGATCATAGACTGTAGCCATCATTCCCAAAGCCAGTGCGTGATGTACCAGCAAAGAAAGCAAAAGGCATTGCTCCCTGATGCATGCAGCGTGTGTGGAAGAGGAAGTACCTGTGGCAATAATGCCATGTGTGTTCTGCTGCCATAGGAAAGTCAAAGAGGATGGGGGAATTCCTAGCACATTCATTTGGAATGTATCTTGCTAGGGGAGGCAAGCTGAATTTTATGACGAAAATAGAATGGAGCACATGAGTTGAGTCTTCAGTTGGGGGCTTACATAATTGAAAGGGGAATCCGCCTTAGAGCTAAGTCTGTACTGGGTATAACGTGCAGGGCAGAAGGTGTTTTCTTTTTTTTTCTGCTTAGAGCTCTAATTAGGGAAAATGGAAAGAAGAGAATACGAAGATGGTCTTGCAACTTTGTGGTGTGGGCTGTGAGCAGTTGAAACTTGGGCTCTACTCATTCTGGCTTCCTTTAAAGTTAGAGGTATGTGGCATTCACTTCCTCACTTCCTTTCCTGGAGGGTTTTGGTTCAACTATTAATTTTTGGAGTTGATAGTACACAGTTACAGAATTCTTTTCTAACCTAGAGCCAGCTGAAGAATTCAGGTTACATGAGACCATAAACCTACAGTTTTCTTCTGGGTTCACCTAGACTTTCCACAGAAAGTAAAGCCTGAAACCAGGGCTTGTGTACCAGTGACTTATTTTGGAAGCCATCCCAGAGAGCAGGAGTGAGAGGTAAGAAAGAACGAAAAACAAAAATGAAGAGTAACTCCTTACAAGTGGGTGTTCTTGAGATGGTCACCCCTGTGGGCAACTGGCCCTCAGTCCTACTGGGAGCTTCTGAAGAGCCACATAGAATCCATCTCAATATTGTTCACCTGAGGAATGAACGAAGACTTTCACCATGAATGGAGTTTAACTCTTTTTCAATTTAGAGTAAAGGAAGCAAGAGAAATTTAGAATAGGGAGGACTCGAAAACTGAATTATGCTGAAAAAAAGTGGAAAGAGATCAGCATGTACTACAAGCACCCAGAGGAACAATTCTCCCATGTTCTTTATGGGTTGCCCTTAATCTCCATTTATAGTCAACTATTTCTGTTTCTCAGATGACTGCTGTCCTTATTAGGTTATTTGGGAGATAGTGGAAGAAATTAGATGAGTATAGAGTTTCATATTATTTTATTACTCTCTATATTTGCCTGGTAAATGACAGTTATTGAAGACTTTCATGAATGAAGTGATTGATACCTGATTCCACTATAGTGTATTTCTATGACATTGGCTGACCTTCTTAACCCGAATCTGGTTTCCTATCAAATTTTGGAAAAATTAAATTCTGCCCTGCAGATTTGAGGTTTAGTCAGGATAA
The DNA here is from genome assembly GCA_002007465.1 of Ailurus styani. Taxonomy (NCBI): domain Eukaryota; kingdom Metazoa; phylum Chordata; class Mammalia; order Carnivora; family Ailuridae; genus Ailurus; species Ailurus styani. The sequence continues at coordinate 919,563 of LNAC01000174.1, read as the reverse complement.
CATGAGGTAAAAGATATAAAACTAGTCTTCAAGCTAAAAAGTACTTTTCAAATATAAGTAAGTATGCTCTTATGCCATTTGAGCCTTCCGGTATTTAATATGTTTCTTGGTGCACCGTCATTTTCTGCAAATTTCAATAAAAGGACTTTCTAAGGCTTCACCTAACAGCTATCACTGAGGAAACTCGGGGCTTCCCAGACTTCGATCAGAATCCTTTTCTCCCACCATGCCCAATAGTTATTCATTATACAATAAAAATTAAAAAGCAAACTGTAGCCTATTCTGAGAAAGGTTACTATTTTATTCTAGAACAAAGCATTCAGGGGCCATTTGGGAGGTTTCCTTGGCACTGAAGCTGGATGTGTGACAGACTGAAAAACCCTGCTCAATGCCCACGGTGCCGAACACTCGATGTTCTAAATATGTAGCTGGAAAACTTCCCAGATTGTGCATCTGCCTCTCTAATTTACACCTCCAAAAACGAGGGTGAGCAAGGAAGAGGTGAGAAGCCTTAATGAACTACTTGGAGCCTTTGCATGTGCTGAGGAAAACTTCCCGGCACTCACTGCAACCTGGCAGCAGAGGGCTAGGTGGTAAACAAATATCTGAATCTCGAGTGTCAGTGATGCCCGTTACATTCCAATAATGACCCTGACTTCAAAGAGTAACCACGAACCCTTCCTTCTTCTTCTTCCTCTTCTTCTTCTTTAAATTTCTATCAGTCGTTCCAAGATGCCTCGTGAGTCCCAAATTGGACATTCACTGAATTCTTCCTCTCAGTTGGCTGCCAGATTCTGGTCCCAGCTTGACTGGGGACTCCTTTTGTTACCATATTTTGGGTCTTGGTTTCCACACCATGGCTGCTGCACAGGTAGAAACTATGCCTTAATTGGAATCAAATGTTTACCTTGTAATAAAATGACTAAGACACTGAAATCTTCAGGAGAGTGCTGGCAAGAGCACGTAAATCCTAAATTGGCGTGAGAGAGGAACAAAGTTTGCAGAGAGTAAACTGCTTACTATTCAGTCTTAATTAATGGTGTTTCTCAGCAGGCCATTCTTGCAGTCCGTAATGTGAAAACAATGATCTGTTTTTCCTTTGGGAAAGGACTTTTGTTTGTGATAAACTCAAGATAGCCCTTAATATAGCATTCCCTAAATCATGGCATAGCAGGTTATGCTTGCCTTGTCCACATCATAAATGCTTCTTCATTCTTCCAGGAGTCCACGGACCACAGGTAGACCATGGGTAGAATTCAATGTGTTTATGAATATGAATAAAAAAATTACATCTTCAATTTTGCTAACCCCTTCCCGAAATTTAGCATATCTTTTAAAAATAAATGTGGGCTGTAAACCTCTCTGTAGCAGAATCTGTGACTCTACCAATATCACAGATATTTTCATAACAGGTTACAGTTTTTACAGATGCCTCAAGTAACATTTAGATTTTTCACTTCTTTTAATTAGGGTGATGATTAGAACCACCATTAAATCTTGTTATTTAGTGCATCAATAAAGAAGTACGTGTATTAGTACATGAAAAACATGTTTTAAACAACCATTTCCATATAGTTTGTTTCAGTTACATTCCTGTGTTTAAGTGTTTAAAAATATTATTCTGTGAAAATTTCATCAGACTGCCAGAGGGGTGTGAATAAAAATATGCTAAGATTTCCTGTTAGACCTATATCATAGTTTCTGCTCCGTGAAGCCTCCACAACATCTCCAAGGAGAGCTCAGCACATCAATCTTTGTGCATTCATGGCAATGAATTTGCAAATCATAATTGGCACCTCTCATGTCCACTCCTGTCCAGCTCCTCCTTCAGACTGTGAGCTGCTGGATGGACGGAGACACTCTCTCTAGCATAAGAGGCTCTGGAGCTGGACTGCTTGGGGACCAGACCCTAGATGACTTTCCTGGTTCCAGGTGCATCACCTAATCCTAGATGCTTCAGCTAGTAGCACTAGCTACTAGACAAGCTGCTCTAGTTTCCTCAGCTGTAAAATGAGGATAAGGGTACCTACCTCCTGCATTTGTTCTAATGATTAAATGAGTGATGCACTCAGAGCAGTGTCTGGGAGACAGTGAGTACTCAACAGATGTCAGCAATCATTACCTTCATCTTCATTAGCACCTGTAGCATCTTCATTAGTGGTGCTGTTGGAGGACGTGGAAGAGGTAGTAACATCTTTGCAAATTTGGAATAAAAAACAGTACCAACTTGGCACATATTAATTATATTAATTAAAACAGTACCCGCTTGGCACATTCAATTAATGTTTTTGAATAAATGAAATAATTAATGGATTTATTTTTGCTTTCAAATAATAAATGCAAATACATTTTTTTTCACATCTTTAAGGCCAACCTCTTGGCAGAAGACAGAGGCGTGTTGTCTTGGCTTATATCTATGTCAAAGGTGCATAAAAAGAATCTGAGAAGATTGTCAGCTCAGTTATTAGCATTGATAAAATCATATACTGTTTATATTTATACTTGTGAATGTAAAAGTTGTTGAAAATATCTTTTAAAAGTTTTCACTGAAGGGCGCCTGGGTGGCTCAGTGGGTTAAAGCCTCTGCTTTCAGCTCAGGTCATGATCTCAGGGTCCTGGGATCGAGGCCCGCATCGGGCTCTCTGCTCTGCAGGGAGCCTGCTTCCTCCTCCTCTCTCTCTGCCTGCCTCTCTGCCTACTTGTGATCTCTCTCTCTGTGTATCAAATAAATAAGTAAAATTAAAAAAAAAGTTTTCACTGTAATAAGATTTTGAAACAAAAAGAACATAGAAATACTGTTATGAGATTTAAACACCTATCACAGACAAAAAGACATTTTGATGTTTTATTGTGAAAAAACAACCAAGAAACTTTCAAACTTCAAGATGGAAGACAGATAAAAACTTGTATTTCATTTTGTCTTTGAGACTTATTCAAAAATAATTGTTTGTTACATATGAGGCAATGTAACTAAAGACCCTACACACTGAAAAAGTTCTATAACAAGATAATGAACTTCTCAAAGTTATAAGAGCTTATAATCCATTTTGTGCCTCATTAAGTAGTATCAATCAGATGACAAATTTCCATCATCCCACATTTGAGTTTCAGAAGACACTGGGTGAATTTCTGTAATTCAATGAAGAAAAAAAATTAACCTCAAATTTAACCAAATAAAAAATAGATAAATAGTATATCAAATATACTGCAAATTATACTTCCAATCCTAATGCTCAGGTATTAATTTCAAAAGCACCAGTTTTGAAATGAAGTACTTCACTTTGATGCTATTTATTACTACTCCTACCATCTTGTATCATTTTAAGACAGAAAGTTACATAAGGATGTATATATATTTTCTTTCTCAAATATATAATTATACTTGCCTTAAAAGTGGTACAAGCCTGGAAAATTTTTTCTTGAATATTCACACAAAAGATCTTTAGTTAACATGACTGGCCCACATATTTTTAATAGGTTCTATGAACGATCAACTCATCCAATCAGCTGAGAATAAGTTTTTCAGTCTGTGCTATGACATAGTCTTCATTCCTGATAGGATCCAGCTCTTGATGTTTGAACAAATCGTTTTAGAGAAAAATCTAAGCCAGTGGTTCTCCAAGTGTGGTCCCTGGGCTGAAGTATCAGCATCACACAGGAACTTGGTAAATACAAATTCTTGAGGTCCATCCCAGATACTGAATCAGGAACTCCGAAAGTGGGACCTAGCAATCTGTGTTTTAACAACCCTTCAAGTGTATCTGATGCATGCTGAAATTTAGAACGAGTTATCTAAGAAAAGAGTGTGAACCCCATAGTGTACTGGATTTTTTCTTCAGCTGCTTTGTGGTTAAGAGTAAAAGGACATCTGCCCCAGAGCTTGCAGAATGGGAGCATGGTGGAAATAGAATACCCCAAACAACTGGAGAACATCAATATTTGAGATGGTGCATCAGAACCAGACATGGTAAAACAATATCACATTACAGGAAAAACTGTACAACTCTGACTCCGGAGTGATTCAGAAGAATCCTAAGGTCTAGACTGAAACTTAGATGCTTCTTCTCAAGGAGAAAGCAGTAGTTAAGTCTAGGAATAATTAAATATCAGTTCTGGTTAATAATTGTGCGTGTACATTTCATATGGGTGTTTCTTTTTCTCTAGAAAATCTATTCATAAATTATAAATATGTCAAAAGAGACAAAATATTATATTGTTGAATTATGATAGGATTTAAAAAGCAATAAATCTGTATTAAACTTATATAGATAGAGTTTTTTACTGGAAGAATTCTCAGAGCCTTTGATATCATAAAACTCATTATAAAGTTCCAAGAGGTACACAGACTAGCTCGATTTTTAAAATCTTGACCAATGTGCCCTTTAGCTTACATAGAATTTTATTGGAATACCAGTTTTATTAAATTTACTTTGTTAAATTTGCTTAGATAAATAAATAACAGATTTATCATGGGTCATTATTAAGAGAGACAGGGATGCCAGAGATGGGGGTTAGGCATTTTTCTAATTACCTAAATTTTTGGTTTGATTTCAAATATAATAGGAATAACTACATCTAAACCATCTTTTTATTGGTATTTCTGTCAACTTGACTATTTGTGCTTAATCTGTGGAATCCTCTCAGGAACTTCTCTGGGCAACTGGTACAAGTTGAACTGGTACAACTGAACAAGGTGTACTAAGTAATAGAAGGGGCAAAATTCCTTGGCAGATACAGTGATCCAATGCCCCAACAACATGAGTGCCCAGATTACCTCATCAATCATTTTTTTCCAGTATCTTCAAAAAAAAACTAAAGCACCCAGTGGGGCTGAGCCTCGGATCTTCATCATATCTCTGGTTCAGCTGAATCATAATAATGTTTTTGTTAATAAAATGTTTGTTTATTAATTAATAGCACAAACTAATCTGACTTAGATAACCAAGTTGTTGCAACAGAAAAAATCATAAAATATTTTCAGACTACTTCTCCGTTGACTAATAAAATAGGAAAAAAAAAAAAAGCTTGCCTGGGTGGCTCAATCGGTTAAACATCTGTCTTGATTTCAGTTCAGGTCTTGACCTCAAGTTTGTGAGTTCAGGCCCTGCGTTGGGTTCCACGCTGGACATGGAGACTACATAAACGACAACAACAACAACAAAACAGAAAAAAAAATTAAATAAGATACTTATGTTCTTTAATGGATACCTCATCACTGTCTCCACTAAACAAAACAAATTTGGAAAACATATCTGATGATGTTTTAGATGATAGAAGTTGAACTGTGCTTAACACTGTCAACTTACGGAATAAAAGGTTTACTTGTGAAACTTATTTTCATGGCATTACAATGACATCCAGTGGCTGCCTCTTTAAATAATATGTATTTAGGTACTTTATACTTTTTGAATAGAAGGTAATTTAATTTCATTCTGAAACTTGTTCTCTGTGCATTTCCAAACTCATATAAGAAATCAGTTTCAAAGGTCACCCCACAGGAAAGATAAAGTTTGAACAGGAAGAGTTGTGTAGTGAGCAAATTATTCCCAGCTTCGTTCCCTCTTCATAGTGAATTCACCCTAAGGGAGGAATATGACAACATAGTTTAATTTCCTCATTTTTCGCTCTCCTTGAGGCTACTTTTCCTTGTGGGTACCTAAAGGGAACTTCAGGAGGGCTTTATCCTCTGCTGTTTTAATTTAATTTATACTGGTTAATTAATTATTTACCTGTGACTCAGTCTCAGCCTAGATCCCAACAGTTTTCCTTACAGTCATTTACTGCTGCCACAAAAACACTCTTAGAAAGCCCTGGGGTAGCCTTAACTTATCTGCCCTCAAACAATGTATTTTTAATTCTTTTTTCTATTTAGAGAGTTTTAAAGGGGTTACCTTAGCAACTGCTGTAATGTACATATTCTGCTGGGATTTTGTTAGTCTGACTTTTTATAGCAATGCAGTGTTAGCAGAGCACAAGAATGTGGGCATATTTCTTTATACAGCAAACTTTCAATCTAGATCCTAGAGATGTTCTCAGAGGAATCTGCCTGTATGACTTCACAGTTTTTCCATAACCATGATTTGGTTTTTTTCTTATAATTTCAAATAAATTGTACTTATTTTCTCAAATAAAGAAATTTGGATGCAGGAAGAGGATGAGATGATAGGAGAGATAAAAATTGGAGCTTTTCAGGGCGCCTGGGTGGCTCAGTGGGTTAAAGCCGCTGCCTTCGGCTCAGGTCATGAACCCAGGGTCCTGGGATCGAGGCCCACATCGGGCTCTCTGCTCAGCAGGGAGCCTGCTTCCTCCTCTCTCCTCTCTCTCTGCCTGCCTCCCTGCCTACTTGTAATCTCTCTCTCTCTCTGTGTCAAATGAATAAATAAAATCTTTTAAAAAAAATTGGAGCTTTTCTTAAAATATTAAGAGTAGAACAATAAATTAGGGGAAAATATCTGAAATGATTGGTAAGACTCATGCTTATGAATCATGTGACTTTGAAAGCGGAAAAAAATAATGTTCAAATTCTTGTGTAATTTTAACTCTTAAGTTCTGAGATTACTTGGTTAGTGATCAAAAAGCCAAATAAGAAGGAGAGGAAGTTAGTCATATTTAAGCCATTTGTGAATATTTTACAATATCATATACAATACATAAAACCTTTTATATACTTTATATTATGTATGCTGTTATATATATGTAATGAAATATAAACTAAAGCAATGCTTTAGGATAGAAAATATTTTTAACTATGCAGTTTTCACTTATAAAAAAGATCAAACCATGGGGAGATATTGATCAAAAGGTACAAAGCTTCAGTTATGGGAGATGAGGAGGTTTTGGAAATCTAATGCACATTATGCTGACTGTGGCTAATAATACTGTGTTATACACTTGAATTTTTCTGAGAGTAGATCTTAGGTGTTCTTACCACACACACACACACACGCGCACACACACACACACACACACACACACAGCAAGTACATGAGGTGATAGATATGATAACTAGATTGTAGTAATCACTTCATTAGTATATGTATTTCAAAACTCATATTGTATGCCTTAAGTTGATACAATTTATATGATAGATATTCTCAAGTTTTAATTGTTTAACTATTTGAAGAGCTGATAATGTACACAATAAGACCTTATTTTTCTACTATTGTAGTAACAGGGGAATGTAGTATTTTCTATAAGTGAATTTGTATAAAGTTTTGTTTGCTAAGTGCCAAAACGATGTGATAGGGGGTAGGCGGGAAGGGATGTGTGTGTGTGTGTGTGTGTGTGCGTGTGTGTGTGTGTGTGTGTGTGTGTGTGTGTATTTAGTGGGAATGTCTCAAATCTATTACACATACTCTTGTTTTAATCTAAGTCTTTGGTGTTACCCCTGCTGGGACATTGAGAGTCAGGTAAAAATAGGCCGTTGAAGAATTATTCCCAAGGCCCAACTCTGGTTTGCTAGTCAGCTGACTCTTTTTGTAAGAATGATAAAAGCCATCATAAAAGGAGTTTTTAAAAATAGACATTGTAACTAATGAATATATAACATATATATTAGGAGTAATATATAGTAGAGAAATACACACACACACACACACACACACACACACAGACACATATATATGTATACATACAGCAATCCTGGTCAGTCTTTTCTCTCTCAATCCTCTTCCCACTTTACTTCCACCTCAATCTGAATAAATGCTGAAGACTTTATTGGATATGTTTGTAATGTATTCTGTTATGAAGTGATTTCACTGAAATACAAATAAAGAGAAAGGCTTCTAAGCCATGTTGATTTCTTAATGATTTCTGGGCATAGTTTTCACTATCAACCATGTTCCATACTAGAACTTAGTGATCCATTTTTGAACTATTAGTCTATTGGGATGATCATTTACTCCTTACACTTAAGACTATGGAATTGCTTGGCTTGTAAAATATTACTGTTTTTCATAGTTATTCTATTTCTTGTTATTTTGCTACTATCACTTTTCTCAGTGTGCCTCTAGCAATGTCTCTGTCCTCAGTTCCATATGTTATCTTGCTACAGACTGAGGAATCAGAATAAATCTGTTTGAATTGTACATTAATGTAATAAATATTGTTATCTCAATTCTGTGGACAATCACTGTAATAAGCAATTAACACAGAACCAAGATATCTAAAATAGAGAAGTCTGATATATCGACTTTCCTTAGACATTTTTTGAAGACTCCGTTTTTTTAGAGTAGTTTTAGATTCACAGCAAAATTGAAAGGAAGGTATGGAGATTTCCCGTATCCTGCCTGCCCCCACACCTGCACAGCCTCTGCCATTATTAATATTCTCCCACCAGAGAGGTATATTCATTATAACTGATTAAACTATATTAACAGATTATAATTATCAAAGCTCATAGTTTACATTACAGTTCACTCTTGGCATTGTACATTCTATGAATCTGGACAAATGGATAATGATATGTATCCACCATTACGGTATTATAGAGTGTATTTCCACTGCCCTAAATAGCATCCATGTTACACGCATTTGCCCTTTCCTCTCCATCCCCTGTCAACTATTGATTTTTTTTTACTATCTCCATTTTTTTTTTAACTATCTACACAGTCTTGCCTTTTAGAGAACATCCTACAGTTGGATTCAAACCACATCTTTACCTTTTCATATTGGCCTATTTCAGTTACTAATATGGCTTTGAGATTCCTCCATGTCTTTTCATGGCTTGATAACTCATTTATTTTTATCGCCCAATAATATTCCATTGTCTGGATGTACCACAGTTTATCAATCCATTCACATACTGAAGGACATCTTGGTTGCTTACAGAATTTGATGATTATGAACACAGTTACTAGAAACATCCATGTGCAGGTTTTGTGGGAGCATAAATTTTCAACTGGATCATGTGGTAAGAATATGTTTAGTTTGTAAGGAACCACCATACTGTCTTTCAAAGCAGCTGTACCATTGTGCATTCCCAGCAGCAATGAATGAGAGTTCCTGTTGCTCCACATCCTCACAAGCATTTGGTATCATCAGTGTTCCAGACTTGGGCCACAGTGGTATCTCATTGTTGCATTTCCCTGATAACATCTGATGTGATCCTCAGATTTGTATGGTCTATATTTTCCAAGATACTGATTTCAATCTCTCTCCCCACCCTTCTCCCTCTCTCATCTATATTGTCTCATTTACTTCATTAGAATCATCTTTAATTCCATTGTTTCACCTATCTCATCCATACACTAGAACACAAAATTTTGAGCACTTGTAACAAACTCCAAGGTGGTTGGAAAACGTAAAATTTTTTGTCAATTGGAGGATTCCAACTTGAGGACTTCCCAGTATATTATCCTTTGTGTAAGTACCATTTGGGATGGTTAATTGGGTAAAAATTCTCAGAATTATTTTAAAATCTGTGCTCTCCCTCAAATTTAAAATTTTATCAAGTCTTATGGAATCACCTTTTTAATGTTTTTTTTAAAGATTTTATTTATTTATTTGACACAGAGAGAGAGATTACAAGTAGGCAGAGAGGCAGGCAGAGACAGGGAGAGGAGGAAGCAGGCTCCCTGCTGAGCAGAGAGCCCGATGCGGGCCTCTATCCCAGGACGCTGAGATCATGACCTGAGCCGAAAGCAGAGGCTTTAACCCACTGAGCCACCCAGGCACCCTTTAATGTTTTTTATACACATATCCTCCATACATTCCTTTGTTTTATTCCCAGTTGGACTTTTTATACCTGGAGGACTGGCTGAGAATGTGAGATTGGCCCAGGCATCACAGATGATGGTGAGCTCTGGTCATTGGCCCACACTGTCTCACTGGAAAAGCTCCAGCACCTCAGAGGATTTTTTCATTTCTTTGTTCACATCTATTTTCCAGAAAGTTGGACTTTGTTGCATTGTGACTCCTGGATGAACTCCTTATTTAGAGAAATTGCATAAGAAAACTGAGGCTCACCATTTACATACATGTAAGTTTACATGTAGGATATAAATTTAATAGGCCAGTTAAGGAAATATTATAGGATTAAGATTTTCATTTTAAATTCTTCCCTGAGATTTGTGTCCTGAGCTGACCAGAGACTGTTATTCATATAATAGTGTGTCAATCCTCCTCAAGCTGATCTCTACCTGTTTTTCCATTCCATTTTTCTCGAAATCCTTATATATCACTTATAATGAAGCTAAAGAATTGCCAGTCCACGTTCTCTGTACTTTCTTAACTCCATGTTTTTGCTCATGCTTTTCTCTTTCGTGAAATTCGCAACCATCAAATTCATTTTTCTTTCCAATTTCAGCCTTTCTTGATGTTTTCATCTCAGTTTTCTCCTAACTACCATCCTCCACATATACTTAATCTGTATTCCAGCAATGAATTCTTATTAGACTAATAAATATTTTTATTGAACAATATTATACTTACGGAAAAATACAGAAATCATTTGTATGGCTTGAAGAATAAGCACCTAATGGACAATGATATAAGCAAGCTATATAGCAAGAACGAGAATAGCATGAAGTTCCTGTAATCCTCCTTCATGTCACTTCCAAATCATTGTTCCCACCCTTGTTGCCAAAGTCAACCGTTATTCTAACACCTAACCTCAAATTTAGCTTTGCATTTTTATGAACTTTATATAATGGAATCATAATGAATGTATTTTTAGCTTTGGATTCTTCAATTGCTCTGAATCCTCATCAACATTTAGAATTTTCAGTGTTTTTTAATTTTAGTCATTCTGGTTTATGTTTGGTATTTTATTACAGATTTAACTTATCTTTTCCTAATGGATAACAAAATTGAACAAGTCATTATACATTTCCTGGCTACTTAGATTTTTTTTTTCTTCACAGTGCCTGTGCAAGTCTATTGCTCAGTTTCATATTGGCTTTATGTCTTTTTGTTATGGATTTCTAAGTGTTCTTTATATATTATTCAATGAGGCCTTTGCCAGTTATAGATTTTCCCACTCTCTGGGTTGTCTTTTCACTCTATTTTTTTAAACTGTGATAAAAAACACATAACATCCTTTTCCTTTTTAAATCTTTTAATACAGTATTAAGTTGACTGGGAATGTGTAGTTTTAATGGTTATTACTTTTTGTGTTGTATTTTTAAAATTAACCTAGCAGAAGTTCATAAAGATATGTTTCTATATAATATTCTAAAGGCTTTATTACTTTATATTTTATATTAAAGCCCTTAATCTATCTGGTGTCCTTGAAATTAATTATAAATATTATGTGAGATGTTGATCAAAATACACTCATTTGTGTATATATTACACACCATGTATTGAGAAGTCTTTCGTTTCTACACTACTATGCAATGCTATACCATAACTCAAGTTTTCATATACATGTGAATCTGTTTCTGGATTCTATTGTTACATTTGTACAAGTTGTCTATTCCTTTGTCAATACCATATTCTCATACACACAAAAGGACAGTTAGGATTTTGCTTAGGATTGTATTAACTCCAAGAATATGTTTGGATAAAATAAATATGTTTACATTCTTGAATCTTTTGGTACAAAAACATAGTGTATACCTCACTGATTAGATTCTTTTAAACCTACTTTACTAATGTTTTAAAGTTTTTCATGTAGATGTATTGTACACCATTTGTTATTTTAGATATTTGCTTTTTGTGTGTGGTGGTATATAGCAATTAAAATGAACTTATTAAATTCACTTACAATTCTAATTAAACTGTTTATATAGTTTATATAGTTTAACTATACATTTATTTTACACTGTAGTAAAATACACACAATATACAATTTATAACCTTAACCATTTTTAAGTATACGGTTTAGTACTGAAAAGTACCTTCATATCATTGTGCAACCAGTCTCCAGAACTCTTCATCTTGCAAAACTAAACTTATACCCATTAGGCAACAACTCCTCATTTATCCTTCCCCTAGCCCTTGGCAACTACCATTGCATGTTCTCCATGAATTTAACCACTCTGGGTACCTCAGATGATTGGAATTATAGAGTATTTGTCTTTGTGTGGATGGTTTATTTTACCTAGCATAATGTCTTCGAGGTTCATCCATGTTGTAGCAAGTGTCAGAATTTCCTTTCTTTTTAGGTTGAAAAATATTCCATTGTATGTATATTCCACATGAATTTTTTATCCATTCATCAATTGATCGACACTTGGCTTGCTTTCATATACAATTTTTTTAAACATTTGGATATGTAACCATGCCTCCAACAAGTAAGTAATTTTATTTTTTCCTTTTTAATTCTCCTAACTTTTATTTCTTTTGTTTATCATATTATACTGGCTGGGTTCTCTTTAAGAAGATCACATATTTTTTTCCTTTCTTCTGTTAATGAGGTGAATGAGATTATTTATTTTTCAAACTGTTAAATAATCATTTATCCTTGAAAAAAAACCTAATTAGCCATGTTATATTATAATTCTTTCATTTTTGTTTGACTATTATTTGTTTAGTAAACTTTCACCTCTGTATAGGAAAATTAATTTAAAAATTTATTTTTTAAGTATACCTATCTTAGATGTTTATATCAAGTTTCAGGTCCTCATAAAATGAATTGAGAGTTCCCTCATTTTTATATTTTCTAGAATAAGTTGACCCACATTTATGTGGTCTTCTCTTTAAATATTAGGAACAATTCTCCATTAAAGCTTTCGATATTTGGAATTTTCTTAGTTGAAAAATGTTAATTATAGATTGCATTTCTTCAATAGATATAGGACTTTTCAGATGTTCTCTTCCTTCTTATGGCAGTTTTGATTATTTGTATTTCTTAAAGAATTTATCTTTTTCATTGATATTTTGAAATATATTTTTGGGTATTATTATAAAGCTGTTCATAAAATCATGCTTTAATGTTTCTAATGTCCGTATGAGCTATACTTCTATCTTATTTGTGATGTTGGTATTGTGTGTCTTCTGTCTTTTTTCTTCAATAACCACTATGTGGGGGTTTAACAACTTTATTTTTTCAAAAAACCAATTTTTCATTTTGAGGTTTTTCTATTCTATGTTTGTAGTCTATTGTATTAATTTCTGTTGTTTATCATTTTGTTCTTCTTTCTTTGGTTTATTTTTTCTAACCTCTTGAGATGGATATTGAAATCATTGGCTTTTCACTCTTTCTTCTTTCCTAATATATGGCCTTTAAGCTATGACTTACCCTGGAAGCATGGTTATAGCTTTTTTCCTTCTTTTTTTTTTTTTTTGCTTTTTTCCTTCATTAGACTGTAACTACATTTCATAAATATTTGTATGTTCTAAATAGACATAGCCATTCAATTCAAAATATTTCCTCATGGGCTTTGTTATTTCTTTTTGACCCATGATATATGGAGTGGCGTATTCCATAATTTCCATTTAGAGCTTTTCTAGTTGTCTTTATTATTTATTTTAGTTTAATTTCTGCATTACAAGAATACATTGTGTGTCAGTTCAGTCCCTTGAAGTTTTTTGAGGCTTCCTGTATTCCCCAGCATTTGGAATATTTACTAAACCCGAATAAATTCTGTGACTGAAAGACATCGTGTCTTCAGCTGTTAAATCCGTATTTTGTTTGCTTAATTAGTTACTCAACTTTTTATAATAACAATATATGTTTCTATTTGATCTTTTCAGTTGCTAATATTCTACTGATATGTTCTAAATTGTGATACAAATTAATGATTAAATACAACTCTATTCTCTAGGTCTGTTTCTATTTTGTTTTTTTTTCTCTTGATCTTTTTTATGTAATTTGTCTTCTCTTACACCTAGTAATTTTGATTTAATGCCAAATGTTGCATATGGAAGAGGTATTTTCATGCTATAGATATTGTTGTACTCTTCCAAAGAAGATTTATTTTACTTCTGATAGGCTAGGTTAGGGGTAAACAACTTTAAGCTTATTATTACCTAGATGTTGTTATTTGTGAAAGATGGTCTATTTCCCTTCACCCCTACTCGTAGGTTGTAGCTTTTCAAGGTCTTCAATGGAAAGGCTGAAGTGTTTATTCAACGACCTCCTTCTTGGTTGCTTTGAAACACAATTGTGTCCCATCAAGCAAATGAAATAACCAGAAGCTTTGCCCAATTTCTCAAGCTCTAAGCTACCATTGGCTTTCCATCTTTTTAGTACATGTTAATTGAGGCAAATATCTTGGTGGGGGTGGGGGGACTTGCACTAAATATTGGGCTCACCTTTCTGGATTTCCCCTTAGTTCTGATGGTTATAACTATCCAAAGCCTGAGTATGTCCAAGTGATTGGTATACAAGGACTTAGTCTCTCTTTAAGAGAAGTGGAAAAATGAGTGATAGGTTCTTAAGGGCAGGCTTCGTGTGTATCCTACTACCTCCACTTCAGCACAATGTCTTAAAGATAGTAGGTGCTCAGCCAAAGACTTTGAATGTTTTTTACACTAATAGTCATTAATTAATAGTTTCCCTATTAAAAGTAATAATTAAGCATTTAAGTAAAGATGTGTTATGTGAAATAATGCAAGACAGTATAAAAAATTAATGATTTCTCCCTGATTACTTTCTTCCTTCATCCATTCATAATCAAGCCCTTGTTAACAGCCTTTACATCCCCTCTCATCCTGTGCCCATACAAAATTATAGACATACATTTGCAGATATGCAGAATTTTCATTTGTCCCTTTTTACAAAAATGAATCTTTTTTATTCTCACTTTTTTCACTTAAACAATATCTTGTTTACATTAAAATAAATCCAATTCCTTTTTTATCACTCTTAATATTATATAATATAAGTGATAACAATTTCAGCGTTCATACCAGCCAACTGTTGTTTTGCTGAGAAAATTTAAACTTTCCATTTCAGGCTTCTGTTAATATTTTTCTCTATAATGTTTTTTTTTAAATAAGAGTCCATAAAGCTTCTATTTCAAAAGCATAATCAATTTAGAAATATAAGTAGGTAGGTATGATAGATAGAAAAAGAGAAAGGAGAGAGAGATTTTAATGCCCATAAAATTTCCCCTCTCCTGGCAGTCTCCTATTTTGAAACCTCTGCTCTGTTTCATTTGTCATCTTATTATAAAATCTCCCTGAGTATTTTCTTCAAATAGGGCAGATTGACATTAAAATTTCCAAGTCATTTTCCATTCCCATGGTTTTTCTTTTTCTAGAATGTCATATTGTATTATCCTAGAAAGAAACTTAGTAGAGTATGGAAATCAAGGCCTGTGCTCAAGCTATACTTAGGCAAAATTTGAATTGGTGTTTTCCATTAATTCATGGAACATCATCAGTGAGTGCATCCCTTGTAACTCTCATGATAAAGGAAGTCTTCAAATTGCTCTGTTTAATTATATCTTGATCAGTTAGGAATATTCTTCCTCTTTGGTCTCACTCCTAAACAAGTCCCCTACTATCTTATTAAGAGATGCTTACAAACAGAGTTACTTCTAGGGCTCACCTCTGGGGTGAACAGGGCTTCGGGCAGTTATTTTATGCATTTCTATATCTACAACATGATTTTAAAACCCATTACCATATTCTTGAGTCTATATAAAGTATAGTCACCTATAATAAAGATTTTTTTTAACAATGCACAGAGAAGAGGCTCTTACGTATTTATTGGTACACATCATGAGTCCTTGCAGGGTCCAACCAGTCTCTTTCCATTCAGGTTCATGAATGGTTTTGTGTGTGTTGCTTTTGACAAATGGCTATTCCTGGCTAGCTTCATATTTTCAATATTTAGAAAAGTGGAACAACATTATTAATAATCACAGTGCTGTGGCTATGGAGAATGTGTTTGTACTGACACTGTGTAGATTTTTCCTTCGCAGGGTCTTAATACCATTAACTTAATGTTAGGTTCATGGTTACCTAGGATGCTACATCATCCATTATGCTGTCCATGAATACTAGTTTTTAATTACTCTCTAAAAGTTGAAACTAGGGTGCCTGGGTGGCTCAGTGGGTTAAAGTCTCTGCCTTCGGCTCAGGTCATGATCTCAGGATCCTGGGATCAAGGCCCGCATGGGGCTCTCTGCTCAGCAAGGAGCCTGCTTCCTCCTCTCTCTCTGCCTGCCTCTCTGCCTACTTGTGATCTCTCTCTGTGTGTCAAATAAATAAAATCTTTAAAAATAAAAAATAAAAAATAAATAAAAGTTGAAACTGTGCATCACTGATAGTCTTCCAGTATGTGTAGAAAAATGTGAAGAATAATTTATTTGTTGGTCATGTTAAATTTCCTATTTGGGTTTTCATTGCATAAGCTATACATTTTCCACCTATGTCTTCTCTGTGACACATTAGGCTATAATCACTACATTTCTAGTGTGTGGTCTTGTTCAATGTCTTCCCCACAAGGCCACAAGCAGAAAGGATAAGAAGGGCACACAGGCAGAACAAAGATATCCTTTATTTGTCCAAGGAATATCCATTCTTATTAGGCAGTTTAGGACCAGATCAGAATAGTGTGATGTCACCCACTGTTGAAGGCAAGAGAAAATGTAATGGTCTCGAGGGCCCTTGGAAAGGATAGTGTGGCAAGCTCCAGAGGGCTACCTGACATATAAACCAGAGCCAGTGGAGCAGATGGAGTGATAGCCACAAACTTTACATAGATGGACACTGATCAGTTGAAAGTGAAAGTATGGAAAAAGTAACATCAAAAGGAAGTAGTACAGTTATATTGATATTGATGTATAACCTAAGGCAAGAAGAATTGCTAGAAATAAAGGACATTTCATAATGATAAAAATTTAATTCAGTAGGGAACTATAACAATAACAAATGTGTATTCAACTACAAGATATCTTCAAGGGATACTGGAGCTTTGAGATTGTGAGTAAAATACATAATTATAGACTTGACACCGAATACACCCATAATGTTTTTAAAAATGATGTGTTAACTGACCTCCTAAGTATTTTGATAAACACATTATTCGCTCCTCACTGCCCCACTCATCTGATTTCCCAGCCTGCAGTGAAAACTCCCGGATTAAAAGAAAACATCCACTTTGAGTGAGGCTATGGGCTGTAATTCATGTAACTGCCACCAGATGGTAGTGGTTATCTGTTTTAGAGTGTACACTGACCATTGAAAATCTCTCCACAATGTCAATATCAAAACAAAGGTGTGGAGAAAGTCAGTAACTTCCTCCTTGACACCATAACCTAATTATAGTGTTATAGAATCATTATTTTAATTAACAAGTGTTTTAAGACTATATATGTCAGTCACTAAGGAATCAAGGACTAAAGTAAAGAAATCGAATCTCTTACCTTCAAGGAGATATGGACTGGTGGGACTTACAGATGAGTCTACAGAGGATGCTATTATTGTGTGGTGAGGAATATAGAACAGAAATGTGGCATTCTATGTGCTCAGATAGCATGTACATGTAATCTTAAATAGATCAAGGAAGGCTTTCTTTAGAAAAGATAGATCAAGGAATGATTCTTTATAACTTAGGATCACGACTATCTGATAAGAGCTATTTATTACAGACAAAAGAGTCAAATAAAATTAAAGGATAATAGAAGTTAGCTGACAAAATACATGGAAGGAAAAATACTTCAAAAAGAGAAATAGCATTTACAAAACCCAGTTGTTTTTTGTTTGTTTGTTTGAGGTACTAAAAAAGATTGTGACTGAATGCAGAGAACTAAAAAACTTAAATAATTTAATTGACTTATGTAGAACTATAACTGGAAGCAATATTTAAAAGTCATAAGACTCCGCAGCCCACCTAGTTTTGCAGGTGAATTTTACCAAATATTAAAGAATGAATAATTCCTTTTTACAGTTTTGTTCCAGCAAATGAAAGGGAGACAAAGAGTGCTGAAATAGCCAACTAATTTTATGAGACTAGTAAAATCCTATTACACAATCAGATATAAGAAAAGAATAAAAGTTTATTGATTTAGGACCTCTGGATTCTAGTCCGGCATGTAAGGAGCATGGAAGTCACCAGTCCATCCTAAGAAGTAAAAAGCTGAGCAAACTGAAAAATCAACAATTCTTCTTAGATCTATCAGAGAAGTGAGGCCACAGGGCAAACACTGCTCCCCAGATAAGAAAGACAGATAAGGAGAGAGAAGGAATAACAATTCAGTGGAGTAGAAACCTAGCCGCAAAAACTTTCCCAGGAAGCCAGAACTGTAATTGACGAATTGTTGGAGATTCGGTGTAAACAAGTCTGAGAGACAAAAAAAAAAAAAAAAAAAAGTAAAATAACTCCAGAGGGACTCAGTCAGAGGGATCCAGCCACATTTTTATGAGCTTTAACTCTTGGAACTTTAACAGATCCACTGCGAGAACCCGTGAGATCAGAGAAAAATCTCCTTGGGCTTCCAGCACGGGGAGGGAAGAAGCAACCACTTTAGAATACATCAGAAGACTTTGTTCTACCTAACAGCAGGACTCTGTCCTGCCCTCAAGAGAAACTGTTGTATCAGAGCTTAACCTATTGGGGTTTTATCAGAACCTAAGCGACCGGGAGGAGTAAAAATAGAACGGCAGCACCCTCTAGCCATTCTGTATTACCTCAGGGGATGAAACGAACAGAGAAGCAATTGTGAAGTTCACAGCCCACGGGCACATGCTCTCTGACAGACTGAGACCTCCTCATAAAACTATAGAATGCTCCCGCCGCCACCCGCCACAGCCTACCACTACATCACTTCTAGTCTGTTTACCCTCATATCGCAAGGCAAAAAACAGTTCGAAGAGGCAGAGCAAGCATCAGAATCAACCATAGCGAGCATGTTGAAACTATCAGCCCACAAATTTAAAAGAAGTATTTTTAACATGCTGAGGTCTCTAATGGAATAAGTAGACAACATGAAAGAACAGACGAGTAATGGAAGCAGAAAGATAAAAATTCTAAGAAAGAAAAAAAAAAGATGCTAGAGATCAAAAAGACCGTAACAGAAATGAAGAATGCCTTTGATATGCTGGTTAGTAGACTGGACATGGCTGAGGAAGGAATCTCTCAGCTTGAGGATATGTCGGTAGAATCCCCAAACTGAAAAGCAAAGAGAGAAATAGAATGAAAACTTCAGAGCAAAATATCTCCAAATTGTGGGATGACTACAAAAGGTGTAAGTAACATACACAAAATGGGAATACCAGAGGAAGAAAGAAAGAAAGGAATAGGCGAGTCCTTACTCCAGGACTCAAATTCTAGTCTTTATTCTTCACTGCTTCAATCAACAGCACATTTTTAATTGATATACTCTGTTATTATTTTGAAATGTGTCACCAGAGTGTTTCAAAGGCAGAGTCATCTTTACATTTTATTTATTCAAAAGTATCTCATGTGGTTTGAAAAAGACTCTTTTCTAATTTTTGAAATGAAGTATGTGAACATTTCCTCTAGGGGATACATATTAAGTGGCTATTGATTACTCATTTCATTAATTGCTTTTACAAAAAGAATAAAATTATTTAACTTGGACTTCTCTTGAGCATTTGCCAGAACATATGAGCTTTGTACTTTCTGTAGTTGCAAAAATGTTAGATATAGCATAACATAACAGATAGCATTGACAAGAGCTTGAAGAGGAAAAAGCAAGTTAATTAATTTGAACGGAAAAAAAAAGTTCTTTAGAGCACTATAAACTGGACAAGAAGCAAGTAAAGAGATTCTGACAATAGTACTCAAGGATGCATTCTGTCTACACTCACATGACCTTTGCAAAGATCCTTCCTTCTACTCAGTCCTAGAGAGACCATTCTAAATACCAACACCCAAGTCCCATATCATAGCTGATTAATGATGATATATTTGGAATTTCTAATATATTTTTAATCTATTTTTTGGCCTGGTATATGTAATCACCTATTCACATTTATAAAATCCCAAATATATGTCTGCTTAAAACATAATACAACTCTATATAGAAACAGCTTCGAAAGTGTTTATCTTAAAGACACAACCCAAAGATTTGAGAAATAAAGACACATTTCTCTGAGTCTATAGTCTTCAGGTTATATCCATTCCTCTTTCAGGTTTTTAATTTTTATTATTATTATATATTTTGAGTGGATTCATGAAAAAGCCTTACTAGTAAACTCTTAACTAAAATTTAATCACTCCAAAACAGGAAAACTGCAATAAGAATTATTATTTACAAAAGGAGAATAAAGAAAGAGACTTAGAAAAAAAACGAACATTGATAATGGGACTAGAACCAATTCTACATACTAGAACATAGAAATTTTAAGACAGGGTAGGATCAGCAAATTTTTAGGTGCAGGCATTTATCCAATCACTGACTCAAATGATAGTGAATTCCTTGGTCTGCAAATCTGGCTGCTCCAAGTTCTGTGTGGTGACAGAACTCTCTTATCTGCAGTTTTCTTTGGGAGTATATCTTGGGAAGAACAGGACCCTTTGAGCTACTGGCATTCTTTGTGTATTTTCTGTACATCAAGTACAGTAAATCCTTGATTTGAAGAAGCAAAAATCCACAGCTCTGATGATAAAACTTTGAATTTTCTCTATAATTTTAGTGGGTGCTTGATTTCATTTTCGGGGATTCTCTTTCCTCGTAAGCCTGTGTCAGGACCATTGGATCTTACCAGTAGGATCAGTAAATACAATTAGAGCCAAGAACAATTAGAGCTAACAGACACCTAACATTCTATTGCTTGGCAGCAACCAGACTTCATTTCATTTTCCTGATTTTAATGGACAAATGCACTGACTGAAAAAAAAAAAGTATTTCTAGAGTGCTTGTGTTCCCTAAAATACCTTAGAATTTTGCTTAAGTCTATTGATGCATTATAAATTCCAAACCCAGACTCACAAGGATAGGATACATTATGTTTTGGGGGGAAATTCATGGTGCACTATTATTTGGATCTATGCAAGACCTCTTTTCAGTGAGTTTTTCTTTTTTTCTGGTTATGTCCTTCCTTTTTAAAATTATTAACTAAAGTTCCTAGTTTGATTCCCTCTGGTTTTACCTAATGTTCTATTTCTGTTGCAGGATACCACATCATTTGTAACAGTTTTTCCAAATTTCCTTGTTTTGATGACCCTGACAGTTTTGAGTACTGGTAAGGTATATTATAGGATGCTCTATGTTAGAATTTGTCTGATATTTTGCTCATAATTATCCTGGGGTCTTGAGTTTCTGGGGGCAAGATCACAGAGGTTAAGTGCCACTTTCATCACATCATATCCAGGGAACATTCTATCAACATGATTTATAACTGTTGATATTGACCTTGGTCACCTGTCTGAAGTCCTGTTTGTCAGGTTTCTCCATGGTAAAATTATTCTCTTCCCCCCAACCCCCCTTCCTGACTGTACTCTTGAGAAGGAAGTTACTATGTGCAGCCTACACTTAAGGAGTGGGGCGTTCCACTCCACTTCCTTTGGTGTGGAGTACCTACAGAATTTATTTGGAATTATTCGTCACTGTTAGATCTGACTTATATGTCTCATTAATTCAATCATTTATTTATATCAATGTGGACTCATTAGTTTTTTTTTTTTTTTAGTTATCATCTGGTTTATTTATTTTGTTGTTTAAATTGTTTTAGCTTTCCCATTGGGAACTCTTTCATTTGGCTCCTACGGCCATTTGATACACCCCTATCAATGTGAGAGAGGGTGCTCATTTGTTTTTTTAAGCACTTTTTAACTTTCTGGCACAATGAGATGCTCCAGGTTCATCCTGTGTTTTTTCTGGCCCTGCCTTAGATTTAGCTACCTCCCCAACAGAGGTCTCATTCCATTTATTGGAAAATGGTGTTAGAAACCAAAATCTGGGCACTTGGTGTGCTTGTTGCTACCGGCATGTAATTAATTTTAGGCTTTTCAGCTGACGGGGCAAAGAATAATAGGTTTGCATACTAACCTATATAGATATAAATTCATAGATATGAATGAAGCCTATAAGACTAAAGGTTAAAGTACTTCACGTTAGTACAGTTGTCTAATTGATAGTTATTTTCCCACAGGGTATAAGTTAAGAATTTTGATACTATTATATAGCAATACTGGAATTGAATAATTAAGTAAATGGCTAATGACAGAAATTAGATTTCTTTTAGATTAACATGGGGATTTATCCATATGGTAACAGATTCGTGTTGGAGAAATCAGTAAGAAGTCATTTAAACATAATGTGGATACTGATGGTTAGATCTAGTAATATTTCCTTCTTTTCTATTGTTTTTTTTATTTATTTTCTTTCTTCTTTTCAATATTCCTGACTTAGTTAACCCATGTTTTTATTTTTTCTTATTTTCTGATATATATATGTATATATATATATATATATATATATATACCGATATATATGTATGTGTGTATATATACACACATACATACACATATTTCTTAAACTACTACTTTAATTCTGATCCAGAAATTTGGCATTGAGTTGTAATTATTTTCCTAACATCTTCTTCCTCATCCCCATCTTTTTTTTTAAGTTTCTAAATACATGATATTTTGTGTTGCTTTTTATTTTTATTTTTTTTAACTTTCATTATTTATTTATTTTTTAAGAATTTGTTTTGAGAGCAATTTTAGAGTTACAACTAAATTGAGAAGAAAGTATAGAGATTTCTCATCTACCCTTCACCCCACATATGCATAGCCACCCCCATTATCAACATTACTTGCCTGAATGCTACATTTTACCAACGATAAACTTATATTAGTCCATCATAATCACCCAAAGCACAGTTTACCTTGGAGTTCATTCTTGGTGTTTTATATTCTACGACTTTGGACAAATGTACAATGATCTATATCCATAATTATAATATCATAGAGTGTTTTTACTACCCTAAACACTTTTTGTGCTCTGCCTATTCTTCTCTTCCTTTTCTCCCTACCCCTGGTTTTGACTGATCTTTTTAGTGTCTCCATAGTTTTACCTTTTTCAGAATATCATATAGTTGGAATTACATAGTATGTAGACTTCTCAGATTGGCTTCTTTCCCTTAGTAGTATGCATTTAAGATTTCTCCATATCTTTTCATGGCTTGAGAGTTCTTTTCATTTCATTACTGAATAACAATCCAATGTCTGAATGTACCAAAGTTTGTTAATCATCCATCTACTGAAGGACATGAAGGTTGCTTCCAGAATTTGATGATTACAAATAAAGCTGCTATAAACAGCAGGTTTTATGTGACTATAAACTTTTAATCCCTTTGAAAAAATACCAAAGAATGCACTTGTTGGAGTGCATGGTAAGAGTATGTTTAGTTTTGTTTAAAAAATGAACAAACAAAACCCTCCCAAACTATTAAAGTGTTTGTACTATTTTGTATTCCCACCAGCAATAAAGGAGTGTTCTTGCTACTCCACATCCTTGCCAACATTTGATATTATCTGTGTTCTGAATTTTGGCCATTCCAATAATTGTTTAGTGGTATCTCACTGTGTTTTAATTGGCATTTTCCTGGTGACATATGATATGGAACATCTTTTAATACATTTATCATCTGAATCCTCTTTGCTTACTATATTTTTCACAAAGAACATAGTTTTAGGGGAATGGCTCAGCCATGCTACCTAGCCGACCTTGCATATATTCATAAAAGCAAAGGCTTAAATTGCAGCTTATTTGATTCTGGACAGTACACCTTTTGATCTTCTGGGGATATGAGAGTGTGGGAGGCCTTTAAGGATCTTCTATGAGGACATTATGGCCTTCTATGAGGCCATGCTCACTCATCTCTTTATCTGCTCTGGAAGGCTGTTATAAGACAGTTTTTCATCACCTCCGGGGTCAGATGAGTTATGGGGCTTTCTGGCAATTCTCCTCAATATAGAGGTGCATGATATAAAACCACTTAGCTGCAGTCTAGACTTGGCTCCTCAGCATCAGGATATTCTACAACTTACAGTGTGATCGTTCAGCTTTTTTTTTGTTTCAGTGTGTGTCCTTTTCATTGTGTTGGGCAGGGGCCCAGGGAATGGCACCTGTGGTTTTTTTCTTCCTTATTCCTGTCCAGTCAACTGTCTAAATCTGAGAGTTGCTAATTGTATTTTTATTAATGAAATGATCAGGACTAACCTTGTATTATGTTTGTGAACCTCTGCGATTCTTTCAAATTAGATGTTTAGTATAAATCTATTTTTGTCAGTATTTGTGTGTGCTTCAAAGAAAAAACAGGTAGATATACAAGCCTCCAGATAATAATTTTTATTGGCAAATGTTGAAAGGAATTAATATTTTTGCAATATCGAAAGTTCCAATCTGTGAACATTATATATCTCTCCGTTTATATAGGACTTCTTTATTTTTTTAATATATATAGTTTAATTTAATTTTATTTATTTTTTATTTATTTTAATAATATATATAGTTTTTGATGTAGTAGTCTTATATGCATTGATTGAATTTTTCCTCAGTACTTCATGTTTTTTATGTTATTAAAAATTTTTCATTTTCCATCTGTTTATTCCTGGTATTTAAAAATGCAATTAATTTTTGTATATTTACCTTGTACCCATATACCTTGCTACATCTACCTACCTTGCTAAAGAATCTCTATTTTCTACATACATGATCATGCTATTTATAAAACTGATAGCTTAATTTCTTGCTTTAAAAGTGAATGTCTTTTTGTTGTTGATTCCTTATATTGCTAAGATTTGGTACTGTGTTTTCTGCAAGTAATGATAGCATGAATCCATGTTTTGTTTTTGATCTCTAGAGAAACCTGTCAATAATTTACCATTATGATATATGCTGTACCTTCTTAAAAGACTTTATCAGATTAAGATTGTTCCTTTCTATGTCTTGTTTGCTAAGAAAATTTTCTAAATTCAATTGCATTTCAAAAAACATTGAATATTTGCTAATAAGAAATTATTGTTTTGAGATATGTGTGATACGTATACTAATGTACATTACACAAAAATGCCTTATATTTTTTAAAAGATTTATTTATTTATTTGAGAGAGAAGGAGAATGCTAGTGGGCTTAGAAGTAAAGGGAGAAGGAGAGAAAGAATCTCAAGCAGACTCCCACTGAGCGGGAAACCCAATGTGGGGCTCTATCTCATGACCCAGAGATCATGACCTGAGCTAAAATCAAGAGCTGGTCATTTAACCAACTGAGCCACCCAGGCGCCCTGAAATTCCTTACATTTTAGTGATACATCCTAAAACATATAAAGATGAAATTATGTGATGCTAAGGATTTGCTTGAAAATAGTTTGGGAGAGGCAAGTGAATGAGTTGTGGCTGAGACAAGATTATCCATAGGTTCATGTTAGTTGGGTTTCATTTTACTGTTTTATTTTTTAATATGTTGAAAATTTTCTATAATAAAGAAAAATTGAAAAAATATTTTGAAATAAAATTTCTAACACATAGTTACTTAAAATAAATGTATTAAGTTTAATTTAGTGTGCCTTAACTCCCCCATTCACCTCCATCAATAGCAGATGATATTTCTTAACCTTGTATAAAGTTCTCTGCATTCTGTTTTATTTCCCATGGCAAACCAACACCCAGAAATAGAAAATAAAGCTATTTGTTAGCCCTAAATTTACTTTATCCCTTCTTATATAGAAACTAAACATACCATTGACCATTACCTCATAATATAAGTAAAGTAAGAAAGCTTAAACCTACAACAATGCTAGAAACCAATTAAAGTGGACCTGTGTGTGTGTATGGACATGTGTGACACACACACACACACACACACACATATGTAGAGAAAGGGAGAGAGAGGCAGAATGAATGTGAATTCATGATACTGCAAATCAGTGTTAAACTTAAGATGTTAAACTTTCAAAGCTTAATTTTCTTCATTTATAAAAGGTTAAAAGACCTTCATTCAATTATAAAGATTAAATGAGACACTGTGCCTGAAGTTTTAACATCATTTTTGGCACATAATATATGCCCAATAAAGTTGTTCTTTAATTTACTACCAAGAGGATTCCAAGCTTGGCTTCAAGTCAAAACATCTGGAAAAAGAGTTTCTCCTTTGTTGATGATGAAGAAATTCTAGTAACCTGTACCTTTTTCTGGAATAGGTATAGTGAAATTTGAATGTAGGAAGTAAGATTTGCTATACTAAAGTGTCTCTCTTCAGAACAGGTATAGGGAATGCATATTTAGTTGTGTTTCATAATCTTAGGTAATTCCATAATGAGTCTCAGCTTAAACTATAAAGGCTTTGGGAGGATCCAGAGAATTGCCCTCAGATACTTAGACCTCTTTTTCCCTCTCGTGCCACTGTACCAAGCTTGAAACCCAACCGAGGGTAGAGCTGGGGAGGAGACAAGACCTTCAGAGACACACTACACTTTCTGCTGCTGACCCTGGTTACCAAGTAAACTACAGAGGTGGTATAGATGCATGTATTTTTTTTTAAAGATTTTATTTATTTATTTCACAGAGGGAGAGAGATCACAAGGAGGCAGAGAGGCAGGCAGAGAGAGAGAGAGGGGGAAGCAGGCTCCCCGCCGAGCAGGGAGCCCGATGCGGGCCTCGATCCCAGGACCCTGAGATCATGACCTGAGCCGAAAGCAGAGGCATTAACCCACTGAGCCACCCAGGCGCCCGATGCATGTATTTTTTTAAATCAGAATATCCCCTTTCATTTCATATAAATATATTTGGAGGTATATTCATGTTTGACATAAGTAGTCCTTCTATCTAGATGCTTGGGATTTTGCGGATTCTCTGAACTCTACGTCAAGGTAGAATTTGAATTCACTCAGGCACAGACAGGCTTGGGAATATGGTAAAGTGTTTGAAAAGAATCACATTTTAGAGATGTCAGCCTAGAGGTCATCTAGTCCAAACACCTACAATTATAAGTGAGGAGGCTGGCACAGAGAGGCTAAGTGCTTTGTGCAAAGTTGCATATCAAGTTAACGATTGATCATGGAATCATTAATAAAGAAAAGGTGCCACTACTTTAAAGTCGGGCTTGGAAGAATATAAAGCTGGATTTGGCCTTTGACATTGCCTTGTCGTTCCTTCTCATTTTGTGGGTGAAATCACTAAGGTCCACAGAAGTTACAACAGACCCGGGATATAGAACTGCCCTCCTGCCCACCAGTCTACTCTCTTCTCCATGCTCTGTTGCTACTGCTCTTTCGGGCATGCCTGTGTTACAATACTTTTATCTGGGAAATTTAATTTTATGGCATGATACACGACATAACTGTAATCATATCCAGTTGTTTTATTAGGATTATTGTTTTAGAGCATTAAATAGTATTTTACACAATATTTCAACTAAGGAACTGCTTCTGCCCTATTTATTTGCTTGTCAGGTATATTCTTCTTTCTGGTCAACCTCTTTTTATTTCTGTTCTTCACCTTACTCTTTCTTTTAAAAATTCCCCTTTATACGGTTACCATGGAAATTGTTCTCTTCCCCTTCAATTTTTTCAGTCATTTGAAGCTATTTATTTTAAAGGATATATATGGATCATCTTTAATTCTTCAGGGAGACATCCACCATAAGCGTTAATGCTGAATTTATATTTTCCTGTTTCCATTTAGTGCATTTTCTCCACACTAAAAGCTTACCACACCCACAGAATGTTGATTTTAGCTCTATGAAATTCATTACACACAATCTCCAATAGATGTCACTATACACCATATATTAGAGAAAGCAAGTGTAAATGCCTTTTACTCAACGAATAGATTTTTTGATAAAACTATTTCGCTTTATGGCTCATCAGATTATGATTCTCTGTGGTTCCACACATAATAAGGTCTGGGCTGATGTTGTAAAAAAATTTATAATGACATTAACGAAACAAATGGCTTACAGTGAGATCCTCACTGTCTAACTGATGCATACACTGCCCTTTATCTGGATGTTGTACCAGACTGCCAACTTAGGAAATGGAGAAAATACAGGAAGTTAAAAACTGTATCTAAAGCAAGGATATTTAATATTTGACTTTCAACTGGCATATACCTCTTTTTTAAGAAATCTCATTGAATTATTTCAAATTAGACTCTGAAGGCAAAGTAGTGGTCTGATGCTTTTGTGGTAAATGGTCTTTGCCCTATGACTTTCACTCACATAACAGATTCAAGAAAATAATTTCTGTATGAAATTGTGAAAGGCACACTCAAGATCTCATTTGGATACTTTAAGATTGAGAAACTGAGTCTTACAGATGATAATTTATCTGACCAAAGCAGCAAAGGACAATATAGGCAGAACAAAGATGTCCAAATAATTAGTGGTTTTATATTTCATTTAGAAATGAAGAGCTAAGCTGATTCACCTACCTAAGAAGCTAAAGCAGCTAAGGAAGGAAAATATGCACAGCAACCCTCATACAACAGTTATGTTGGCAAACAACACCATAAGGATATCTAATATTCATTAAGCACTTCATATGACAGTTGTATGAGAATTATCTTGCATAACCCTCACAAGTATATTACATCCTGCCTATTTTTCTATTTAAAGACTTAAGTTACATGGTGGTAGTTATAAAGCATTGTTGCTATGGTAATGAGAGAAATCTTGAATGGTCAGAGATATAGAATAATAATAAAAACACTGTAATATGTACTGAAGACCTACTATAGGCCAAGAAAAATAATAACAGTATTTATTGGTCACTTACTATATGCTAGGCATTGTGCCTAGACTCTTTACACAATCACATATATCTGTCATCCACAAAACAGCTTTGAAAAAAAATATTTTTATTAACTACATAGAGAGAAACAAGAGAGTCAAGAAGGCAAGTAAATTGTGCAGTTACCTACCCACTAAGAGTTGGAGCTAGCATTTGAATCCAAAATCTAGTCTCTATAATGTCTCACAGATGGCACTAGGCCTAGGAGAAATGTGGCATGTGTGTGTGTGTGTGTGTGTGTATTAAACATATATACATATACATACATACATGCATATACACACACATAATTCAATACAAAATTTAAAGTGTAAGATGGGTAAGTAATTCTAGAACTGGGAGTTGATTACAGGGAAAGTCAAAAATTTATTAACTAAACATCTTAACCCATGATTTCTTTGTTGGTCCTAAAAATGAAGCATTGTTAAAAACTGTAAGGGAAGGAAAGAAAAGAATAATTCCTCCCTAAAAAAAGCAAACTTGTTAAAGGCCTTCATTCTTTAGCAAAGAATAGCAGGGGTCCCTGGGTAGCTCAGTAGGTTAAGCCACCCATTCTTGATTTCAGCTCAGGTCATGATCTCAGGGTCGGGAGATGGAGCCCCAGGTTGGCTCCACGCTCAGTTGGGAGGTCTGCTTGAGATTCTTTTTCTCCCTTTCCCTCTGCCTTTGCCCCTCCCTACTGCATGCTCTTTCTCTCAAATAAATAAACCTTAAAAAAAGGAAGAAGAATGAAGCTGGGAGGGATACAGGAAAGAAGAACCAGCTAGTTTACTCTCATGTAACAAAAGTAATGATTCTGGAGCTTTCAACAAAAGCCAAAGTTGAGCAAAAGGATGAAGGTTAATAAAAAGTAGCAAAATGCCTACTTTATACTAGTCACCTCAGTAACCTAGATTAACTACATCACAAATCACTAAAAGACACAATGGTGAATGCCACTTAAAACTACTTTTTGGAAAATTAGTCCCTTTCATATCATTGTATTACCTTGAGCAAATTAGTTAATGCTTTTCTTTGGGCCTCAGTTTTCTCATCTGTAAAGTGAGGGGGGGGGGACAAGATTATCTCTAGTGTCTCTTCCAAACTTTGAAATAAAGAATTTTAAGTAGTTTGTTGCCATTGTTGTTTAAAGCAAGAAAAGTGTGGCAAAGGATTGATTGATTTAGGAAATCATTCTCCTTTTGTTTAAATCCCCAAAGCAACCTGTTCTACCTCCCTTTGAAGTACTGATTTGTGGGATTTGCAAATATTGTGAGGATTTGTCATTATTTGGGCTCCGTCATTAGGAAACTACTACGGAATTGAAACAAAGGGGTCAATTAAAGATGGTTCAAAAGCACAGCAAATATTTAGGATAACCTTGCTTTGCAAGGCTGCTAAGTAGCTTCAGAATACACTAAAGAAAAATTGCAGAACTACTTTGCTTATTTCTGCCTCTGCCCCTTGCTAATTGTAAGTCTATCAACTTTTTCCTTTTCGTCCTTTCTAAAATACTAATAGTATCAATCTTATAGCATTGCTGCAATGATCTAGTGATATAGGATTCAGAATAGTGCTACGTGATCATCCTTACCACCACCATTATCTTAAATAAATGTTATCCCTATTACTGCTATTTGTTCATGTGTCTGGATAGGAGGCAGCTATTTTTATGAGTCATCTTTGATACCTGATTACAGTCACCTCATTTCAACCTAATCTGGTTTTTCTTTTCTTCCCTTTTCTTTCTTTCTCCCTTTCTCTGTTTCTCTATCTCCCTGTCTGTCTGTCTTTCTTTCTTTCTGTCATAATCTACAGCAGATGACACTTTTTAAGATCTTACAAAAACATGATTAAGAGGACACCAATTGATTAGATTAATCATGCAATTTTTAAGATAGTACTTTATTTTTATTTTATGCTGCTAGAACGTATTCATTTTAACCTAGTTCAGTTGTCAAACTTCATGGTTATAGTACTATGACCAAATAACCCAAGTATTTGCCTAGAAACCCATTTCCTCACAGGGCTGGGCTTTGTGGAATTCTCTGTTCCCTTTCTATTACTGTGAAGTGATGCCGACTGTAGCTCTAGATTTCCTTCCCCCCTCAGCCACCTCTCCCCTTTTCTCTATCAAAGGTCATCACTATATTTGAGTCAAAGGCACTGGTGTAACCTGGTCCACCTCAGCAGGACACATCAGGTGGCTGTTTCTGTTTAATTTCTGGAGTTAGTCCAAAACAAAAAATGATCTCGAGCCCCACCCAAGTCAATCTCTTTCCTTTCTCTTGACGAAATTTCAGGATTAGAAATCCATTTCTCTGTGTAAATCAATAACCTCTCCAGGCAATCTCTTTCAAAATGAAGATACTCAAGGGAGTGTTCATCATTAAGCTCTTAACACCTCTGTGTGAAGGATTTTCATCAGCTTTTTCCCACTATGAAACAACAGCTTGACCCTGCAAGCCAGGCCTGGGTGGTGTGGGGCTGAAGAGAAACCTAGACTGGAAAAAAAAAAAAATGAGGATTGGCTTCAGAAAGGGAGGGGATGACAGATTTGCATACAGTTCAAATATTTCTACAGCAGTCTCCATTGGAGCACTTTCAGGCATGTGGAGCATATCTTTTATAACTGAAGCACCCCTAAGGTGCAAAATACAGACGAAGAAGAGTTACGGAGTAGTTTGTCTCCACCAGCTGCCCTAATAGTTCCCCTGTGGCAAATAAATCCTGGCAGCAAAAGTTGGCGGTGATTGGAGCTTTGGGAAAGATTAAGGAGGGCAGAACCAGTAGGTGAGGCATATATGTGGGTGGCTAGGGGAACAAACAGAAATCCAGGTTCCTGGGACCAAATGCTACCACCAGTATAGACAGGAGATACCCAGGAGAGGAAAGTTTTAGCCACATATGTACAGACATAGTTTTTAGCAACCAATAGCAGAACAGGTGCAACACAAAGAACATAAGATACTCAGAATGCTGATAGGCCACACATCAGAAGGGGACACTTAAGGAATGAACAATGACTATTTCTCTCTCTACAACTATTCCTTTCCTGTATGCTACAGAATTTGCCTTGTTTTCCAATTTTCACAAAAACAAAGTAGAAACTCTGACTTTATAGTTTTGATGAGACAACTGATCTAATTATTTCTGCTTGCTTCTACTCCAAGGAACCAGACGTACTTATCAAGCACAAGCAACAGGGCAATGGGGCACTCCACCTTCCCTTTGATCTGCATCAACCATGCAAATCAGCATCCCTCAATTTCCCAGGACCTGAAGCCAAGCCAAGCCAACAGGAGGCATGAGGACTGTACCTCTGCCCTCTTGTCCATTGTGTTCTTGATTGTTCTCCTTGAAACCTTTTAGAGAAGTCTATATTAGCTGTAGACCCATGCCCCTGTTCTCTCAGGGCAGAGACATGTAACTGGGCAGAATTCTAAAGCACCAAGGTGATTTTGATTTTTGTCTGGTGAAAACTGTCTTAAACCAATACATTAATTTTTTCACATTTGTTCTAAGCTAAAACATGTTAAGCTCTTCCTTAGTGCATTATAATTCAAAATAAGCAAGTTAAAATTTTCCCTCGAAGAGGAACTCTTTGCTGATGACATTTGTGTGCAGACTTTGCAGAATCTCAGCTATGGGCTCATCCCTAGGCTGTAGGTTTGTTTCCAGACCTACAATCCATTTCTGATCATTCTTAAGAGACTTTTCAGAAAAGAATAACCTCATTATTTAAAATTCCAGCATCACCTGGGAGCCCAGCTTTTTCTCTGTCTTGCGTGCAGATGAGCAGCTCACATTATGGGCATAATCTCAGTCCATTTACCTTGAGAGAGCAACGTCCAAGAGGCAGAGTCTGTGGACAAACAAAACACCGTGTTGAAGCAGGGAGACTACAGTACAAACAACCCATCTTGTCAAAAATAGCAGAACTGGAGAGAGGTTATGTGATTATATCCTAGAGTTTCTTTTTAAATGCCATTTGAACATAAATAATACAATAGTTCCAAGCCACAAACATCTATTCCCTAATTCTGATTCTGAGAGTATAAAAACATTCAAAATTAAAGTTAGTTTCATTTTCCTTCTAGGTTGGGTAATATTTGAGCAAAAGAATCATTGAAGATTTTCTTAGGCCAACTTGTTCCTCTTTGGGTCTCTTTTTAAAAGAGTTTAGGGGTAATAAATGCAATTTCACATGCTCATTAAGCTTAACTTGTATGTCTTAAAAATAAGAAAAACACATTTTTTCACTTTTTTTCCTCTGGAAATTCATACAAAGACTCATTCAAACACAGAGAAAACAGATAGTATGTATGTATGTCACCAGATACTCAGCAATGACTTACATGCTATGTTTTTCAACTGTCCAAAGTTGTCAGGGCAGGAGAGGTACAATCCCATTTTCTCCCCTCTAGAGCTAGGAATAAAACTGAGGTTCAAGGAGATGACGTGACTGACACAAGGATGTAAGGCTTGTAATTGGCCTTGTGGACTTGAATGCAGGTGTACGTCTCCCAAGTTCCTGGCAAGCATGTAGATGTGGTTTCATTTACAGAACATGGACATCCCTCTGAAGAAAGCTGGCCCACACTGAGCTGCTCCCTTCAGCTAAGCTGCTATCTTACGACTGTTACCACAGTGTCACTGTTTTATCCTTGGGCTGGGAGACCAAAATTATCTACTTTATTCCACACAATGGAGAAGAGAGCACACCCAAGAATTATGGTATTCCTGAGTAGTGACTCAGGGCCTGCCATGACCTTTCAGTGAACTTGAGCCCGTGCAGCAGGTTGGGGAGCCCCAGAGTGGTCAGGTGACCACATTGCCATCTGCAGTTCTGGACTGGTCATCTGGCCAGTACTGACCTTTCGGAACATGATCCAGTGAAATCCAAACCCTGGGAGCGGCTGGCAGGCAAAATCTGCTCTTCAATGTCAGTTTCACTGTTGAGTTGTTTAATTGTCCACTACAACTTGTAAAGGGCCCATTAGGCTCAGGTCATGAACCTCTCATTTAGCATTAATGGATAATCAAATCCTACTTGATAGGAAATGCTTTTGTCTTAATTGTACTTCTTTCATAATTATAAACACCTAGCACTTCACCAACATAAACTTTAATATAATGAAGCTCCTTCCTAAGACTGACTTTAAGAGACTAACACCTATTGTTGAAGCTACTCCATCAAGAGAATATGATTTTATTAAAATAATATCCCCAAACTACATAATAATGATATACATTTCAATGGTGTTCTGGTATACTAATAGAGTGGATCTTAATAATTTATCCCCTGGAAACTTTTTAAAAAGCAAAGCTTACCTTATTTTTCCTGTATGAAATTGATCTCCTTCCATCTCATATAACCTGAAAGTTTACCAGACCTTTACTCAATGATCATTCATTCAGTCAGTTAGTCACCAAAAATTTACTGAACATCTGCCAAGTGCTATACTGTGCTATCTACCAGGACAACAAAGATAAATAGGACCATGTTCATGAGGAACTTGCAGCTTAGCTGGGATAAAAGACCTATTAAGATATAATATAATAAATATAATAAAGAAACTAGGGTTTTGTTTTGTTTTGTTTTGTTTTTTGCATATGGCATTACAGAGGATATGCGGCTGATACCTCCAAGAGTAAAAAGCTAAGGAAAGCTTAGGACATGTTGAATTTGAGCTGCTAATGAAAACCCAGAAGGAAATGGCTAGAAGGCAAATAAATCTCAGGAGTAAGGTGAAGCTAGTGTAAGACATGTTGGAAAGAGCTTCGTTTAAGTAATAATTGAGCCATGGAAGTTTATGTCAGAAAGAAAGGAGTCAAGGCGTGACTATTAAGGAAAACTTTCATTTAAGGTATAGAAGAAATTGGAAATAGAGAAATTAAATGAAAACCCTAACAGCACATTGTTATTACCACTAAGGAAGGGAAGAGTTTGTATGACATATAGTGAAGTTATCATGATACTTGAATAGCCAACAGCACTAAATGTTAAGCACAAATGATACAAGTTGGAAAACTCACTGGTCTTGAATCAAAGTTGAATAACCTGGGTTTAAAATCCTGTCTAATACTAATTTTCTTTGGATTCAGAGGTAGTAATTTATTCAGCTCAGACCTCACTGAACCCAAACCTAAAATAAAGTTAGTATGTGGAAGTCCTACCTCCCTTTCGTGAGGTATCTAGGTATGGGAAAACTGGGGTTTCTTTAAGAAAAGCTACTCTGTAAATTTAATGTATCATTGTTCCAAGTGGTTTATACCTATTTATAAGACTAAGACTATTGAAAGTGAAAACCTTCATTCTTTTTTTTTTTTTCTATTTTAATCACTTTATTTTTTTTTTATTTTTATTATTTGCCCAAGGGGTACAGGTCTGTGAATCATCAGGCTTACATCTTTCACAGCATTCACCAAAGCACAAACCCTCCCCAATGTCCATAACCCATCCACCCTATCCCTACCCTCCCACCCCCCAGTAACCCTCAGTTTGTTTTATGAGATTAGAAGTCTCTTATGGTTTGTCTCCTTCCCCATCCCATCTTGTTTCATTATTTTTCCCTCCCTACCCCCCACAACCCCC